>VMRN01000070.1:2197707-2245207 GCA_010277015.1 Poeciliopsis turrubarensis
TGCAAATTCACAAGCTATCCTCGGAAACTGAATTTAGGCTTCTACATTACCGGCCCCTAATTGTTATCAACATTCTTGAAACAATTACAAACATAAGAGTTTAAACATGAACAAGAAAAGCCTAAATTACATGGCATCTATCAAAAACAAAACAAAAAATCGAGTCCATAGCCTGTCACCACATGAGGCCTTGACCTTTGATCCTTCATCCGTCATCTTCTGATCCCTGCAGAAGACATAGCTTTGTTATTGGGCGACAAAGCTCGTTAGTTTTAGTCTTTACTGTCACCTGTCGAACAAAGCCATTTCTGTCTGGAAATGTCTCTACAATTCTTCCAAGTGGCCAGGAGTTTCTGGGAGAGGTGTCATCCACAATCAAAACGACGTCTCCAACACGGAAGTTTCTTTTAGAGGAAGACCACAGCTGACGTTCTTGGAACTGGGAGAGGTATTCCCTGCACCAGCGTTTCCAGAAGATATCTGCGAGGTATTGTACCTGTCTCCAACGGCGATTCGTGTACTGATCGGCCTTCTGAAAAACTCCTGGTGGTAACTCAGGTTTGACCTTTAGCAACAACAGATGATTAGGAGTGAGTGCCTCAAGGTCATGAAGGTCTGATGAAGCCTTTGTAATAGGTCTGCTGTTGATGATTGCTTCTGCTTCACAAAGCAAGGTGTGTAGACCCTCTTCATCCAGAAGTTGCTCTTTGACTGTGATGTTCAAGATTTTCCTCACTGAACGGATTAGACGCTCCCAGCTTCCTCCGTGGTGTGAACCTGTTGGCGGATTGAAGTGCCACTGAACACCAGTTTGTTGCAAATGATTTTCAATCTTGCTTGTATTCCATGCCTTAAGTGATTTTCTCATCTCGGTGTCAGCTGACTTGAAATTGGTTCCATTATCTGAATACATCTCTCTCACTTGTCCTCTTCTGGCAACAAATCTTCTGATTGCGTTCAGACATGCATCAGTGTCAAGTGAAGAGGCAATCTCGAGATGCACAGCTCTTATAGCAAGACAGGTAAAGATAACACCGTATCTCTTTACTTGACTCCTACCCCTTTTTACCAGAAGTGGACCAAAATAATCAACGCCAACTCTGGTAAATGGAGGATCGTCCGGCAGGATCCTGCAGGTAGGTAGATCTGCCATAAGTTGTTTGCCAGTGGTTCCATGTAATCTTTTGCAGATTGTGCATTTGGATAGAAATCTTCTGATGGCTCCACTGGCTCCTGGGATCCAAAATCTTTGCCGCAGCTGAGCCAACATGTGATTCCTTCCGGCATGAGCCGTAGTGTCATGAATGTGTCTCAGCACAAGCTCTGTGACATGTGACTCCTTCGGTAGGATGACTTGCTGTCTGGAGTTGTAAGGCATTGCTGTACGGTGCAACCGTCCACCAACTCTCATAACTCCCTCTTCTAGCACTGGATTTAGCTTAAAAAGTGAGCTACTTTTCTTAACACTTCGATGTTCTTGCAGCATAGCCAAATCTTCATTAAAATTTTGCTTTTGACAGTATTTAATAATTTCCGTTTCTGCTTCAACCAAGTTGTCACATGTCAGATTCTTTCCTTTGAAAATCTTCTTGAACTTGTTCATCTTGCTTTCATCTCCTGAAGCCTTTAGTTCCTTCCTTTTTTCTTTAAGTTCCTTCAGCAACTCTTTCAGTTTTAAGAACCAAGCTACGGCACGTTTTAGCTTTGTCCAGGAAGAGTAATAGCTCATCAGCGGATCCAGGACATCCTTTGATTCTTGTACCTGAATGATGTGCACTTGAGTTGTTCTTTTGATCTCTGGGTCATCCGTATCTGGCATTCCAGGGTCTGGATTTTTGGGCCATTGGTCATGTGAGCCATGCAAGAAACTGGGTCCAGATAGCCAAACATCATTTTTCAAAAATTCTTCTACAGTTTGTCCTCTTGAAACATGATCAGCCGGATTCAGATTAGTGTTGATGTATCTCCACTGTGATGTTTCAGAGTGTTCCAGGATGGCAGAGATCCTATTGGAGACAAAAGTCTTGAACCTAGTGCCTTCACTCCTGAGGTACTTTAGCACAGCCGTGCTGTCAGTCCAAAAGACCGATTTAGCAAGCTCCAGATCCAGCTCCTTTCGTAGCAGTGTGTCCATCTTTGTTGCAACTGTGGCAGCCGTCAATTCCATTCTTGGGATGGTTGGTGACTTTAAAGGTGCAACCCTGGTCTTGGCCATGATCAATGTGCATTGAGTTTCGCCAGTTTCAGAGTGCAGCAGCAGGTAACTTGCTGTTCCATAGGCATCTTCGCTTGCATCAGCAAAGTGATGAAGCTGTGCGAAGACTGATGCACCAAACTGCTTTGACTTAACACATCGGTTGATTCCAAACTTCTCGAGCAGAGACAGGCTTGAAATCCAACTTTTCCAACTTTTTACGACATCATCTGGTAGATCTTCATCCCAGCTATACTTCTGCCGACATAAATCCTGTAGAATTCTTTTTGCTGGAAGTATTACTGGAGCGAGAAATCCCAAAGGGTCAAAGATGGAGCTGACCAAGGAAAGCAGACCTCTCCTGGTGTGTGGTCGATCTTTGGGGTTGATCTTGAACCTGAACTTATCTGATTCAGTGCACCAGTGGATGCCCAATGTCCTTTCCATCGGCAGATGATCTTCATCTAAGTCCAAATTTTTAAATCCTTGTGCCCTTTCCTCTTCTGGAATTGAACTGAGCACCTTTCTGCTGTTACTTGACCATTTAGTCAGTCGAAATCCTCCCTTTTTCAACATGCTTCTTAACTCAGAACATAGTGTGATGGCTTTGTCTTCATCAGAAACTGACTTCAGACAGTCATCGACATAAAAATTTTTCTGAACTGTTTTGACCGTTTCCTCCATGAACTCATCTGCAAAATCTGTTGCACATCTTTGAAGTGCGTAGGTAGCAACACTCGGTGATGATGTTGCACCAAAAATGTGCACTAACATCTTGTGTTCAACCAGATCCAGGTCATAGTTCCCCTCAGGCCACCAGAGAAACCTAAGGAAATCAGTGTCTTCACTGAGGACTCTAACTTGGTGAAACATGGCCTCAACATCCGCCATGACTGCCACAGGTTCTTGACGGAATCTCGCAAGAACCCCCAATAGAGAGCTTGTAAGGTCCGGCCCCTGCAATAGTTGTTGGTTCAATGCTGTTCCTTGAAAGCTTGCTCCACAGTCGAAGACGACTCGCAGTTTCTGCTTGGTTGGATGTCTAACCCCATGATGAGGCAGATACCATGTTCTTCCCTCTGGTCCAGAGGTATTACTATCAAGTTTCACTGCAAAACCTCTCTTGAGCAGGTCATTGATAAATTCAACATACTCTCCATGAAATTCAACATCCTTTGAAAACCTCTTGCGTAAATTCAGTGCACGTTGTTCTGCAACTGCTTTGTTGTTTGGCATCTTTACAGACGTCTCCTTCACAGGGAGGCAAATGCTATAATGACCATCTTCCAATTTCACAGATTGAGATACCATTCTCATAAACTGATGATCATTCTTGGACATCTCTATGGCTTCCTTTTGTCCAGCATCGGGAAAGTCCTGCTTGAACTGCAGTTGCCAGAGTTCCTCTAGTCTAGCCACAGAGATTCGATTTGCAGTAATTCCTGTCAATGTTTCACTCGTCAGGTCCATTTTGCCTCTAAGCGGTCCATTCACTGTCCAGCCCAATATTGTCTTTACTGCGTATGGTCCCTTGTCCACACTGTTAATCACTTGCAATGGTTCCATAATTTTGGGAACATTTGCTCCAATAAGCAATCCAACCTCTGCTTGGATAGTGGGGATTTTCACCTCCTTTAGGTGAGGCCAACCATCGATATCCTTTTGGCAGGGAATATTGTCCTTAGTTACAGGAATCTCTTTCTGTGAATAAACCTCAGAAAGTTCCACAAATTGGTTATTGTCCAAGCTGCTGATCTCCAAACCAGTCACGATGCTTGTATTCACGACTGCTTCGTTTCCCATAGTTCGCAACGAAATGTTGACGTTGCGCCCGTTCATGTTCAACTGATTAATCAGTGACTCTGTAGCAAAGGAAGCTGAGCTACCAGGATCTAAAAATGCGTAAGTTTTCACAGTCTTGGTTCCCTTTTGTGCCTTAACAAACACTGGAATGATTGACAAGACGCAGTCGTCCCTACCGGCCCCGGTGACACCACAGGTTTCAGCTGTTTGTACAAACGCAGTTGTTACAGATTGCTGATCACAACTTTCCTTTACTGGTTCTTCTTTAGCACCTTTGGTTGTAATATGTAAAGCCGTGGGGTGACATCTTGAGCATTCTTGACACTTAAGTTTCTGTTTGCAACTGCTACTCATATGTCCTTGCTTCAAACATGCAAAACACAAACCTTTGCTCCTCAAGAATTCAATTTTGTCCTTATGTAGCTTGCTCTTGAATTTTTTGCAAACTGTGAGGCTGTGGTGCTCTTCACCACAATAAGCGCAAGGTTTGATGGTTGTCTCTGTTGTTGTAGGTGGTGTTTTTGAAGAGTCTTGTTTGTTATCTTCTGTCCTTTGTCGTACAACAGTTGTGGTAAACACCTTCTTTGGTTTGAAGGATTCCGTGTATTGTTTTGCTTTTGGTTTGGCAGGTTCTTTCATGGTTATGGTCGTGTCCTTCAAGTTTCCATAGAGGGGATGTAAAAGGTACTTAACCTGCTGGTTTAAAAAGTTAACAAAGTCTTTAAATTTAGCTCTTTTCTTGGTCCTTTCTTGTAGGTCACAGGCAGATTTTCTCCATGATTCTTTGAGCTTGTATGGAAGTTTATTTGCCAAAGACCTTATATTAGCTGTATTATCCAGGTCTTCCAGATAGCTAATATCCGTCATTGTGTTGGAGCAGCCGGTGAGGAAAAGTGCAAAGGACTGAAGAGCTTGTCCGTCTTCTGGTTTAATTGCTGGCCAATCCAAAGCCTCTTTAATGTAGGCCTCTGAAATCTTGAAGTCATCTCCAAAGAACTCCTTTAACATCTGTTTAGCCTTAGTATATCCTGCGGAAGGTTCCATATGAATGCAGCTCTTAACCAACTCGTGTGGTTGTCCACTTGTGTATTGCAGCAAAAACTGAAGTCGATCACGATCGTTATCGGTACGACTCTCGATTCCATGTTCGATGGCTCCAATAAAAGATCTATATTCCAACGGTTCCCCATTAAATATTGGTATGGTGAGATCTGGAAGAAGCGATGCCTTATGGTTCTTCACTAAGTACTCTGTGACATGGGCTTGTTGTGAGACAGCTTGGCAAAGCCCGTCCAGCACCGGCCCATGCTGATCTCTAGGTTCGACTTCTGATGCAGATCTAGTCCTGTGAACATGTGCAGCTGGAGCAGTGCGTTTAATGCTGGCTGGTTTTAACATGTTCTGTGATGGTAGCTGCAATGTAGATTTTATATCTTCTTCACTGTCTTTCTGATCAGTTTGAAAAACGCCGTTGTCTTGAACATTTTCATATTTTTGTAAAATCTCCATTTTAGCATTAGATTCAGCCAATGCTGTTTGCATTGCATGCATTTCTTTCTTTGCTCTTAAAGCAGCTTCAAAAATCTTTTGCTGAGCTTCAAACTCTGCTTCTCGTTGCTTTTCTTCAGCCTCTATTTGAATCTTCCTGACATTTTGCTCTGCATGCCACTCTGCTTCTTCTTTTTCAAGTTCTAGTTTTTCCTGTAAAGCAGCAGCCTTTGCCTTTAAAGCAGCCCGCTCTAATTCTGCTTTCAATCTCACTGATGAAGATGATGAGACTGAGCTTCCACATTGTGATGTGGAACTACTTTTGTGACTGCTTGACCGCCTAGATGTCATAGATCTACTGTCTGCAGGTGTTATCCGTTTGTCACACTCCTCAGCTCGATTCAAAACGTCTTTCATCCATCCTTCACAGCGCCAAAAGAAGTCATTCATAGCATCATACTTCGGTTTGAACCAGTCTCTTTGATCTTTCGTGTATTCTTCGTCATCCATCACTTTCTGCAGACTAGAACTGAGGTCTTTAAACTCTTCTTGCAAGCCACTAAAATCCACACGAAGCTTATTTTTTACAGCATCAACGTTGGCGTCACTTTCCATTAACTGTTCAATTTGCTTCTTCAAGCTTGTCACGTGGGCTAGCTTGGACCTGCGTGCATGTGTTAGCTTAGACTTAAGTTCTTCTGCAGCCTTCTCGGTCATTTTTACTGTTCGTTTTTCACTCTCTCGTTCCTCCATAACGAGCTAAACGTCTTTGGCTTATGAATGTCAACAGCACGTCCCGTTCCACTTCGCAGTTCCACCGAGTCACAAAAAGCTTGCCCTTTTTTTTTTTTTTACTCACGTATTTCAGTTGCAACTGTCCACTTTTCCCCGAACCTATTAACAAGCCGCCTCCTGCTCAACGTCGCTCGTTATCACATTTACTCCTCTTCCAAAGTCTCCGTGCTGCTTTCTTGAAGTAATTCCTTGTTAGTTGGGCTGATACCAGTTGCCATGGTCCACGTAGAGCGAGTTTTTTGACTAATGCTGGTTCCTAATTGTTGAAGCCATCAGCTTGACGCTCTCCTCTCTTTCCCCTTCATCTTACTCGACGACAAAAAAAAAAAACCCAAAACGAAAAACAGACTGAATCCTCTTGATAAGTTGAACGGTTTACTTCAGAAATAAAAACAGTACAAAACTGTACATTCCACACTAATAAAAAGTAAATAAAAAAAGAGAAAGAAAAAGCGAGGTCAAAAAACTGTGTGGCTCCACTCCCACTGCCCCACTCCACCACTCTCGCCACACCCCAAATCCTTTAACTACAATTAGATATGCAAATTCACAAGCTATCCTCGGAAACTGAATTTAGGCTTCTACATACAGTATAAGGAACCGCACACCAACCGAGTGTTGCGTCCCACTCTCCTCTGATCAATCCCTTCATTTGATGATTAAATCTTGTGATTTACCCCTTGCCATCTGAGCCAGACCTTGAAGCAGCTCTCCCCATTACACGAGGCCATCTCCATAATTACACTACAGAAACAGAGAGACCTGCTGCACATCAAACTCACAGCACTTAGATTGTTAAAGCACGTATGTCAGCTGTTGAATTTGACTCATATCCAAGGCTTGCCGGTAATGAAACAGAGGGGGGACGCGAGGGGTGAGTCAGCCACTGGCCTTTGTTAATTGCATGTCTCACATCATCCTGGCCAGGACAGTTAATTGGAAAAGATCAAGGGGATTTGCAGTGTTAATGAGCTTCCCGTGAACTCAAGTCATACTTTGGATACCAGAGGAGCCTTTACAACTTTTCATTTCTAGGGTAATGTGGTCATACAGCTGTAGACGACTACATCCTCATCTCCTGCGTTTGGCAGAGTCGGCTCATAAGGGAATAGATGTTCTATTATAAGCACCTGACCATTCGTCCTTCTCTGTCTCTTTGTCACTTTGCAATAAGCTCATATTTTGCAATGGTGCTGTTTAATATAAACTTCAATATGTAGTTATTTAATAAGTGTGTAATTTAGGGGTGCACTAATTTATCAGTGCCAAGTTCCTTCATTTTTGGAGATTGGTGTTCACTGATATTTACATTTGAAGCCAATCTTATTGATCTGAGCAAAGGTTTAAAAATCAACAACTGTTTTCTTCTGCTCTCCCGTAAAACTGGTTTTATTGACAGACCAGCCAACTCGGTAATTCCTGCATGTTTGCAGTTAAAAATAGTCACCCAACTGCTGCTAACTCAGTAGTTTTCTTGCTAAATTTAGTGGCATTTCAGACAAAAACACTGGTACCAGCCAAAATCAGACCTGGTAGGTCAGGCTTCTGAAAAATTGCTAATTGGCATGAGGCCAGAAAATTGCACAAAAAACAAAAATCTCATCAGATAAAACTGATGAGAATCAATAGAACCAAGAAGCAAACCAGGTTAAATCCATTGAAAAATGTTTATAAAGCTCTAAGCAACTCTTACATGAATCTGTAAATTATTTCATAAAATCAAAACAAACCACTGTAAATATATGTTTATCACTAAAATGCAATATGGAACATGAAAGAGGAACTGACATGTACTAAAAACATTAAAATCTGACCTGCAAGCCGTGGAGTAGTCGACCCACCGCACTTTGTGCACAATGTAGAAATGATCAATCATAGCAAAAATATTTGATTCTATATATAAAATAATTGTAACTTTATAATTTAAAGTACGGAAACGTGACTGAAAGGAAAGCAGTGAATTACCTGGCCGTGTTTTGAGCTGTTTTTCTCCTTCCTGTTAGGCATCGACAGATGCCAGCTCTCCTGCCAAAGGCCACATCATTCTTTGCAGCCACACCACTTTCCTGCCAGCCACACATTGCTGCTGTTAACAGTGTAGCATACATGAATCACTCCGCGGCTGTCACGGCTCTCCTGCCCCAACCTTGTTAAACAATTAGGCCACTTGGTTAACAGTCATCATCAAACCGATGGAAACAAAACAGGTTGAGTCTGACATCTGTGTAGAAAGCAGACGATATGCAATGTCTCCCACCACGGTAAATACACAATAAACAAAATGAGAAATCTTCTAAAATTATTACAATTGATAAAATTATACTTTTGACTCCATAACAATGACATTTTTGTCCTTATGTGGTGGCATGCTAAGGGCCTTTTTACATTTATGTTTGAGGTTTAATTCTCTGGACAATGCGCTGAATTGTTATTTTAAAATTTTGACATAATTTGCACCAATCCCTCCTGCAGCAAAACACACACTCAACATAATGCTGCCTGCTTCCTCCTTACTTACCAGCTATTCTCAACGTTCCCTCTAAAATGAAAGCTAACTGCTTTAACACTTTAAACTACAAAAATTTAATTCATTCATCAATTCATATACAAATTTTCAGGCAGATGGTGATATCATGATGATTGACATGTAACAGCACCAGGTCATTTCTTTGGAATCATTGTAAGCCACATTAATATCCAAAGAAGAAAAACAATAATGAATATATGAAAAGAAAATTTATAAAACTTTATAAAAGTCCATGTGATATATATATATATATGTAGATATATTTATACAAACACATGTGTATATATCGATCTATCAAATAGATAGATAGATCTATATGTAGATGAACACACACACACATACATTCTCATTTTTGCCCCCCTCGAGATAGCCCTGGCCACCCTTTGCACCCCCAACTTTAAAAGTCTAGCTCTGCCACTGAGTATGAGGGGTTTGTTGCTCCAACGCCAGAATTTTGTCAATTTTATGCAAATATTTGTTAGGGTGTTAAATCATAAAATTAAGATTTGACAAGAATCAGTTTTTTTTTCTGCAGTTGCAAGTTCACTCTTTGATACAGTTAAGCCATAAGAGATGCTTCTGCTTGTTTATGACAGACAAGTTTGAAAATGGTACCACCAGATATTATTAAACCCTTAAGATACAGCTCAGCAGACTTACCATTTCACATGAAAAATGTTCAAAACTATATTTGACAAAAGCTAAAGATGAGGTTTTAACCAGACTGGTGCAACAAACACACAACCTTGAACTGGAGGGGCAGAGCAGGTGGAGAGGAAGAGACTTTGAGAAGGAGTGAGAGTGTGGGTGGGAGAACAAGCTGAGAGAAAGGAGAGAGGATTTTACTGCAAAATGGTCTGGGGGGATTTAATCACAGTAAAACACTGAACTCTTATTGGGAGTCTTAAAATGTTTTAAGAGACCAGCTGTGCCAAACTGTAGCACCACAACAGGACCACATTACATTATATGGCCACAATAGTCCTCTAGATCACCTCATGAATGTTATGTAAATGCTGTGGAAGCCTCGTAAGAAATACTTTACCTGGGAAAACTAAGAGACAAAGCAATGCATGAGCTAGAGGGACTAAAAAAGGAAGCATACAGTAACTAAAGGAGAGATTCGTTGATGATCTGATGACCTTATCTTTATTCTTAACATCTTTATTGTTTTGTGTTTCTACTATATTTCTTATATTTTTATTTTTATTGAGATAAACTTATTTTAGTATTTCATTCAATTATCAGACTTTCTTTTGAGAGTTGCTATTTTTAAGATTTCATTGTGCTTTATTCAAGCACAATGACATTAAAATGTTGCGCACTCGGGAATGATTGGCAGATGTTTTTAGCACATTTTTTTTCAGTTTATCTGTCTCATTTTATACTGTTGCAACATATAAATTTCATAATTTGAACCACTAACTGACAAAGTGAAAAGCTCAACACCAACATCCATGAGCATCTTGCATTGTTAAAATCCTTTAAAGTATGCACTTTTAACAAAAGATGTTGTTGCTTTGTGCTACATAGTAGCATTAATCAATAAAAAAGACTGAATCAGGTTGCATTTTCTTGTGTATTGTTGTTTTTGTAAAATAAGGTTGTTTGGACCTTAATGTGCCTGTTTCTGCAGGAAGGCTTCTCAATATCCTGAGTGACAGTTACAGGTTTCTGTGCAGTGATAACTGAGATTTTTCCTTTGTTTCATTTAAAATTATGGCGTTGCTTTGAGATTTGTCATCAAGGCAAAACACATTTGAAAAGGAATACTTCTAACACTTAAGCACTCTTTTCAAAGCATGTCAGGTTCCCGGGCCAAATTGGGAAGGATAGATAGGAAATGAGCAACAGATGGCTGGAACTGATGAAGAGAAGAAAACAACACTGCTGAACAGAGTCAAATAGGCATTTTGGCACATTGAAGGGCCGTCGTCTCCATCTTCCTAAACCACATTTTTGACTTTTAGATGAGAACAGCCTACATTTACTCATTATACACAAACCCTACAGATGGCAACAACCTCCTTTAAGTCAGTGATTTTCTGCAGAATCAAAGCAAATCGTTAACAATTCATGCATGAAGATCACAAACTTTAGAAAAGGTGGTTTGTTCCCTTTGGGTTCAGTATCTTCTTTTAAGCCAAGGAGTATAAATACCCTCATATCTTGTTCAGAAGTGATGAAAGGATGGAGGGGGAGATGGATAGAGGGATTGGGGCCTCATGTGCAGTAATGCATGTGGTGCTTCAGTCTGTGGAAGTGAAGAAACAACGGAGCCAAAAATAGAACGTTGTACATGTAGCGTTCTGTAGATACATGTAAAAAAAAGGCATTATGAATAAAATGTATTATTTTATCTATAAAATGAAGAAAATATTTATTTTATCTATTTATAGATAAAATATTTAGGTAATCTTATATGTGTGTGTGTAAATATATATATGCTTTTTTATTTATATATGTTCTAAAAACCAAAAATTAATTAGTAATTTTTAAGTAAATTTTATAACATTTAGAATTTATATATATATATGTATTCATTTATTTTTAATTAAAAAGTATTTAAATAAATATTTACATTTAAATTTCAAACTTTAAATTAACATTTTTCTCAACTCATTCCATTTGAAAACAATTATATTTTTAAATGCATTTTTAAAATAAATTTAAATGAGAAATAAAAATTTACATCTATCCATGTCATTTGAAAAGAAATGAATCAACCAGGCTTTTCTATTTGTTTTCCGGTATTTCAATCAGTCAGTCAAGTTTATTTGTTAACACATTTCAGCAACATGGCAGTTCAAAGTGTTTTACATCATATTGACTGGATATATGTCAATATGACATATATGTCTGAGGTCAGATGTTCTAACACTTGATCAGGTCAGGTCACAACAATCTGAGTTTAAATTGTCTTAAAATGTCGTGGCAATGTGATCGGTTGCCAACATTTCCAATATCACTATAACAAAAAAAGAACTGACAGTCAAGTATCATATAGAATAAATTAAACCGCTTCTTCATTTAATCTCACACTTTATTCTAACAGGATTTCTGCAGAGCGAGGTCTTCCTGCTGTCATGCAGAGACTGACAGAGTGAGCCAACCCGGGCTGCTGGTGGTGACCCGTTACTTAGGAACCTCTGTTATTGTCTCATGCTGCAGGTGGAACCTCCATTAGGACGCCAGCTGCACATGAAACTCTGCTACTCCTGTATTTAAAGAAACTCAAAGGAGCTCTGAGTTGTGTTTGTGCACTTGTGGCAACAAGCAGCTGGTGAGATTCAAGGCTTGTGAGGGAATATCATGAGCTCAGGCGGTTTTCCCTGGGATCACACTGACTCATATCATGCTTCTCTCTCTCTCTACATCCACACTCTCATATTCTGTGATCAGTGTTATAATTAATCAAACAACACTACACAGCAAACTTCCTGCTTACGACAACTTCCAATGGACACAACTTTTCAACAGTCAGTCATATGCAGATAAAAAATGACCAGATAAGTCGGCTAAAAAAGATTTTATTTCCATGTAAAATTCTA
Source organism: Poeciliopsis turrubarensis (assembly GCA_010277015.1). Lineage (NCBI taxonomy): Eukaryota > Metazoa > Chordata > Actinopteri > Cyprinodontiformes > Poeciliidae > Poeciliopsis > Poeciliopsis turrubarensis. The sequence continues at coordinate 2,210,066 of VMRN01000070.1, forward strand.
TTCAAATTTATATCAACAAGGAAAGCACATTAAACAATGTTACCTGTCAAAAACAGAGCAAACGTTGTTTGACACAAAGGTTTTCTAGACAAACCAAATCCTCGGTTGGATCTTTAATAAAAAACAACAAGATTTAAATAAAATATTCCTGTCACACACAGAGAGACACATATGCTTAATTTCTGCAACTGTAAACAAGAAAAAACATGAAAGTGGCTATATGCAAATTTAAATTCTAAATTAATGGTAAAAACAAAAATAAAAAACTAGATGAGCTTTTATTGCTAAATGTGGCACATTTCCATGACTGACTGGCTTATTTTAATTAATGTTATATTTAATGTTTTTGTGAGTAAAGCACTTTGAACTGTCGCATTGCTAAAAATATTCTGCAGTTAAACTTGACTTGACTTTATTGGTTTTAATTTAATTAATTAATGTATTTTTGATGTTATATTACAGAAAAATGTTTGCATTTTTATAAGAATTATGAGGTTAGAAGCAACAAATATTGACATTTATAAACGTTATAGCAAATAATTGTATTTTTTTTTTCTGTCTGATTAACAAACTATTCAAGGTAAATGGGACAAAAGTGGAAAATCCACCATAGCTAAATATAATTGGTGGCCTGAATGTACATGATTTCAAATTATGATTCCTTTGCCAAAAATAAACAGAAAAGTGTTTCGCCAAGGCAACCTGAACAATCTGATAAGTGTGGTGTGCATTTCTGTTCACAATGAAATGCTCTTAGTATCATCCACCTTTTTGTTACATCCAGAAATTTGCATTTTTGCCCATTTTTATTCTGAAATAACTCAAATTTAGTGAGATTCCTTGGAGAGAATCTGTGAATGTGGATTTTCATTGCTTCCCATGGATTCTCATTGATTCCCAACAGTTCCCGCTGTCCCTAACACATGAGTATGCTTTGATGTAAACCCTTTCATTTCGGCTCTGGCTGTATGTTTGAGGTCATTGTCCTCCTGGGAATTGAACCTCTGTTCCAGTCTCAAAACGTCTGCAACTTTTCAAACGGTTTTCCTCCAGAATTGCAGAGTCCAGCATATGACATAAACAGAAAACAGGACTTATGGTTGTCTTTCAAAGTGAATCCCAATAACATGTCTAAAGATTTTCCCTCCTGAGATTAGAGTTGTGCATTGATAAGAATTTATCGATACCAATTCCATCATCTATCTCATTGATGTTATTAAAAGAAACCTCCTTTATTCAAAATATGCACCATGTTGTATTTGATTGAAACAAAATTAATACTTGCTTAAAGAATAAGAATCTGTCAATCAAAGGAACTTTCTAACATGAAATGCAGCTCTCACAAGCCTTTGTTCTTTCAATATATCAAACAAGCTCCTTTGGAAAATATATTCTAATTCATTGAATATGACTGTCAATGTTAATGTGAGATAGAGATGATTCATACAGCATGGCACTAAATTTAATAAAATAACCAGGACAGCAGGAGTTTAATGTTACCTGGGACATTCATAGCAGGAGATGCTGCACTCAAACCTCTGCCCGCTTCAGCCAGCGCCGTTGCTAAGCAACAGATCAAACACTACATTGTACAAATCTGTTGGAGGCTGTGTGGTCAACCGAGGGTGTGAGAGGTATTTCCTCCTCTTATTAGGATTAAAGATTTTAACATATTGCAAATGGCCCTAGTTTCATCTTTTATTGTGGAATGAGCGGTAATAATATTTTGGTCCACATGTTGTATAGCAGGTCCAATACATCCTCACAAATACGTCACAAGTTATGGTAATCAAGGAATTGAACCAGTTCCAGATTCCCTTTGTGTGATATCTAGATCAGCTATCTATTTGCAAAGTGCAAATAGATGGGCATTTATCAGGGTGGGCATTTATCATTTAGCAGTTATCAGGTTAAAACTGTCCTTTTTATCAGGATTGACAGTTTTAAACACCAATAAATTCAAAAACACAGTTACTGTGTGTAGTTTAGTGACACACTTCTTTCTGTGACAAAAGCAGCTAATTACAAATGGGAAAGCTTAAGATTTTAAGTCCATGTCTCGAGTTGGGTGGACAGCCATGTTTTGGTTGGTAGGTATGTAGATATTCTAATCTTTTTCCATTTTTAGACTATAGAGGGGACAGCGTTGCATCATAAAGAGATATTCAATGTTTAGGATTGTATTTTCTAACATAATCGAGCAATAAACTTGATTCATGCTCTTTATTCTGTGTTCTTTGTTCTTCATTAAGCTTTTTCTTCTCTAATGTTCTCTAAGACACATTTGAAGTTTGAGGTTGAATTCAAATGCTTGCACAAAACTTCAGTCTTTTATATTTAATTTACCAATAAATATCCGACTGTCCACAATAAACTGGCTGGAAATTGTAGATTTATCGATACCGTAGTAATTTAATTTATTGAATCTAACTGTACTGTAGATACTGTGAAATCTGTTTAGAAAACCATACATTTTTTATTTAATCTTCATTTAACCAGGTAAGTTGTATGAGAACATATATCAGTTTAAGGCAATATATTTTTGTCTTCAGGTTCCCTGTATAAGCAAAAAAAGAAGCAAAAGCCTGGGAAACAGCCTTTTATTGGTTGAATGTGTCACTTGTCATTCATGTCATTAATCAGCAGAACTTTTAGGTTGATAAACTGATTCAGTTTGTCAGTTTGCTAAGACTGAATATTCTCCAGTGTCTTAAAAATACACCTCAATAGCTGCCTGGAGGTGTAAATAACTAAAGGTTTTTGCAGGCAATCTGGGCCAATTTGTATGTTGGTAAACATGAAAAGCATCATATATACTCATCAATGTATTTAAATATTATTGGACACTGTCTGTAATAGCTGCTCTGATACTATTCAGGTGGCTTCATGGGATTTATAAGCTCTACTTGAATTAAAGAGAAAATACAGTTTAAATGGTTTACACTGACTTGCCCTGCTAAGATCTTGTTGCCCAAGTTTTTATTTATAAAAATGTTTATTGTTTTACCCACTAAAATGAAATCATAAGCAAACAGGAAACTTTGATTTACAACTATAATCATAATACATGACTGACAGCAGCAGTTACATAAAAGTTCAGTTTAAAAAAACACCTATTTTTTCTTTCTACACTTTGACTCAAATCTAATATGAAACAATAAAATATACACATATATTTCAACACAATTCAAAGCGACAGCATGTCCTGTTCACTGTATATTTATTTGACCTCCAAATGGCCTAGTTGGCTCGGCAGATGGAAAATACCATTAAAACAATTCAGCTTGTGTACAAACAAGTCATGCTTACACATAAACTGTGTATTTTTATGCATGTTGTGTATTTTTGTTCAAAACATATTTGAAGGTGGGAAGAACAGCTATGATCTGTACTCAGGTACTCAGTGTCACTTTAAAATAATATTACTCAAAAGTAAAAAAGCATTTTGAAGTAAAACAACTCCTAGAAGTAGATTGTTTTTCTAAAAGTTAACCAAGTAAATATAAGCTATGCCAATTAATGCTTTAAAATCCTTTCAAATCTGCAGAAAATGTAAAGATTAATATTTAAATACTGTGAAGTGATAATGAGAGTCTAACTTTCAGTCCATTTTAATTCTAAGGTATGAATATTCCACCTTAGAGGAAACTGAACAATTGAATTATTTCTATAGCAATTCATTCATCAAATGTTTCTAAAGAGCCTTTGAGTCCGACAACAGCAGACATGTTCAGATGGTGGCGAAAACTTCCAGACTTGCTCTGACATCACAGCAGTCTGTGGGAGTTTGTTACAAGATTAGCTGAGAAAAGACTTATTCACCAGCACTGTGGTTGATATTCACAGTGAAAGACAACCGTCAATGCCCAACTGCTCACTATGCTAATTTCTGACACATCTCTGTGAATTTTATGCAGTATCTGTGGTGACATCCAGTGACCGGTGGAGCTGTGTATCATAGTGTAGCTTGCATCGTCATTGTGTGAAAGCGGTGTATGTCCAAATGTGTAGTGATGAAATGTTTACAATACCATGTAAAAAGCCTTATAGTCCAGGTTGTTATGTTTACAAACATTTATTTCTAAATGAAGCCCCTGCAAACATTGAAACCTCAGCTATTTACTTCTTAGTGGATTTAAGTTTTTTCTCCTGACTGAATTATTTATGACTCATTGATTACAGCTGTGCTTTTAAAGTCTTTATGCACAGTGTAAAGAAAATATTAATGGTGTCGTATTTATCCTTCCTTGAACAGGTTAGGATAGCTGTATGTACAATGGCCAGTTAGGGCCATTGTAGATAGAAAAAAGGACATTTCCAACAAAAAAACTCAAATTTTGAGGTTAATCTCAGAAATTTTCCCCTTTTAAAACTCAGAAGGTTGTTCTAGAAAATTTACAAGATTAACCTCAAAATTTGATTTTTTCCTTTTAAATTTTTGACTTTTTGAAGACTTGTTAGAGATACATTTAATTGACTTGAAATATTCAAGAAAGTAGTTGAGAACGAGATTAAATGATAAGAGTGGTATCTTTCTGTACACAAGTATGACTAAATTATCTACTCAAAATCATAAAATTCATGAGATCAGAAAAATTGTTCATGAAATAAAGAACATACTTAGATGTGAAAGAATGCATATTAGAGAATTTTGAAAAGCATAAGTGAAGCTTGATGCACAACCAACAAGAATGCAGCAAATGGTTTCTGAATAGTATGTCAAGAGAATAGCTCGTCTTTTCCAGCAGTCATTGTAAAGCACATAAAGTGGTAGAACCAGCTCACCAAATGCTGGAACTCCACTTGGGTTGCTAAGTGATGAGCTGGGCTTTGCTGGGGTTGCTAGGTAACGGCTTGAGCTTCACTGGGTTGCTAGGTGAGGGTCAGCCCCTGCTAATTTGTGACGTTACATTCTGAAGGTTTTTGAAACAACTCATTTTCCAGACACCAAAAAATATCAACTTATTCCCCAAAAAATGGCTGAGTTTTTTTTCTTATTAAGCAGTTGGGCTGTTTTTAGAAGCTGTAGAGATCCAAATGGAAGTGAAAGAATGTGCTTAATGTGAATTTTGCATTCTATTTAGTTTGATGTCTATTTTCTGTGCTCCTCCAGAGCAAAAATAAAATTTATTAACTCAAGAGTTTCTCATAAATTTACAAATTAGGCCTGCATTATTATGCTGGTGCCTCGAGATGTTATTTCTAATACTGTACAGCACAGGACACATAGCACTAGAAAACAGATGTAACAACGCCATCTTGTGGTCAGAAGTGAAAGCTTTAGTTTTAAAGTCAGTCCTTATCAACTTTTTCTTCCCATTTTCGTAATTGTGCAAAAAAAATAAAGTCTCTCTTTTCCTTGGTTGGCTTGTGACATAATTTCATCGTGTTTTCCACATACAATCTGCATATAAAATGTTATACTTATTAGATGTGCTCAGGGTGGAAGTATCAAATTTTAATTGGGGAAGAATTTAGAAGCAGAATTCAGTTTCTATGCTCCTCTAATCTGGATCAAACTTCCAGAAAACTGCAAAAATGTTTAAACACTGTTAATTAAATCAAGGTCCTTTCCAATTTGGATCAGGCAACAGGACAACAATCTCAAATGTAGTAACAAATCTGTAGAAATGTGACCGAAACAGAAGGTAGTGCCATGGTGTAGTCAAAGTAAGAGAACTGTGCACCATCACATTGGCTTGTTCCAATCTGTGGAGATGAAGATGCAAAGAAGGATTTTATATATATTATATTATCAAGAAAATGATGGACAACCATGACCTTCCTTTTCATATGACTGTCTTGAAAAACAGTCTTTAGTCAGAAGCTTCATGAAATTTGCTGCAATAAAGACCACTACAGGAAATTTGAATTAATATGAGTAACAACAACATTTAATTTCCCGTAAGGACCAATAAAGTATTATTTAACTGAATTGAACTTTTGTAGCTAAACATATTGCAAGCATCATATGTAGCAATTTTTTTTTTTTCCAAACACTCCCCAGGTTTAAACTTTTAAAATTAAAACCACACCCAATCTTGAGAAAATGTGTATTTTCAGAACATAATATCCTATTCTTGGTCATTTGTCTGGAAGAAGAATTGCATTAGAAAACTTTGTGAACAAGAAAAACTTTTTCAAACAGTCAAGCAAACAGATTTTATCGTTAGTCCTTCATTTTATAGAAACTTGATGTGTCTTTTTTGCCTTATTTTTTTTCTTCTTTAAAACTTTCCTATTTTTCTTGTTTGGATTTGCCATCTCTCCTTTAAAAGATGAGGGGTTACTTGGTTTGGGTTTGAAATTTGCTTGACCGGGTCTGTGGGCCCCTCCTGAACCTTTCATAGCATTCTGCCTGGACTTCCTCAGGCCTCTGTTGCTGTTGGTCTTATTCATCTGCTTTTCCTTTTTCACTGATCTCTTCACACGGATGGACCTGCTTTCCAGCTTTGAGCCATCCAGTGCTAGCGCCACCTCTACTGAGTCGGCATTCTGTGTCGGGGACAAATAAATAAATTATTTTTTAATGTATCCATCTTAAAAACAATACAAAGCTTTGCTACTGTAAATCTAGGGAATTCTAAAGAGGCATCCTAATAGTTGTATTATGTTCAATGCACCTCAAATAGGACATATCCGAATCCTTTCCCAAGTCCAGAGTTTGGGTCTCGCACTAGTCGCACTGCCTCGACTTTTCCACATTCTTCAAAATGCTCTCGAACTGCCAACTCCTTGATATCTACAAATATCCAACAGATCAGTTTCATGCATATCACATTATATAATGAGCTTTGCTTTGGCATCTTACCAAATGCCAGGTTCCCAACAAAAACAGAGCGCTTGTGATCATGCTGCAAGAATAAAAATAATTTTTTTAGCAACAGGACTGCAGAGTGCGCGGGTTAGTTTAATGTTGGGAAGTCTTACTGATGACTTGTCAGTCACTCTGTCCACTCGGATGTGAAAGCCTTTCTCAATCTCCATACCATTCCTGTGTGGACAAAGCCAATCATCATTTATGTGCTTGTTTACCATTTCTCTTCTAAGTTTTTTAATAGTTTGGCAGCACTGTTAATCTTCTCACCTCTCCAGAGCATTGGTAACTCCCTCTTCATTTTTAAACACCACATAAGCATTTATGCTTTGCTTCTTGGGATGAACTTTGCGTCTGTAAAAGAAACTCTATAATTAAAAGTGTAACAAAAAAAGAAGAGAAATTATATCTGACCTTGAAAGACAAGAACCCTCGAAAATCAATTTGTATTCCTGTTCTGATCTTTTTCTCTATTGACTGTGTTTTATTTTGTTAATGTATGAAATAAAGTTACTGAGAGGGAGTGGAACCGCTGCATAAACAGTCTCCACTCGCTTCAATATAAGAACTTCAATATAAGTGTTTATTTGATAAGTTCTCAATAGTCAATAACCAAAACATTTCACAGATATCATATTTTATTCAACTGAAAGTTTACAAAACAGCCAAGTACGGTAATTTAGCATTTTACAATTGAAAATCTGGAAAGTCATGACATTTTATTTCAGGTCATGGAAACTCAAGGAATTTGAAATGCTGTTCTTTTTCTGTGGTGCGTGTTTCTGTGGGTCTCTGACTCAACTGCATTTGGTCTAGTCTCGGTGTTGAGCACTGAGGACTCAGGATTTTATTTCAAGAGAAGTCAAGACCACAACTGTGGAAATGTCACTAAATTGCCAGCATATTGTCCAGCTTATTTCTCTTCATTCTTGTTTTCACCGAATTCAGAACATACTGATTCAGTTCTATCCAATAAAGCGAGTTACTACATGCTTCTGTTACCGCTGTCAGGCGTTGCCTCCTCCTTGCTCCAAGACAGTGCGCAGTGTTTGTCTCAGAGCAGGAGAAGATGTCTGTCCAATCATTGGTAATAAGCGATAAGGATCAGTGAGCAATAAATACAGTATATAGAAAATGAATAGAGAACATTGTCAAGTTTTTCTTCTTTAGAAATGTTCTGTCAAATATGTAGACATATTCAAGATTTTTAAGTACTTCTTTAATAACCACTAAATGTATTTTGTTTGTAATAATGGGCTTTACATTGATTACAGTATTCAACCGTTCGGCAGACAGATCAAAAAGAAAGCAGCGGTGCACTGATTGCAATTTTCGAGTCTGTGTGGGCTTCAATTTCAAATTTTTGTCATTTATATTTCCTCCCTCACTGCCTGCACTATAATTTTACATGTCCAAGTTAAACTTGGTGGGGTTAGTCTTTCAGTCATACACTTTTCTTCTGAACTTGTTGTACTGTTGTACGTGCGTCATGGAAAATTATACTGGAGGTCAAGGAGAGTCATGGAAAAGTCATGGAATTTTTTTTTCTAAATACCAATGGTAACCCTGCTGTAAATATTTTCTAGAGCTGTAATGTCCTATCAACATACTTGAATCTAATACTTACTTAATAGTTGCTTCTTTACGAGACATGGAGGGATCCTCTCTGACCTAAAGTGAAGAAAGAGTAAAATATGATTAAAGATTATTTTAAATAAATGAGAATTTCACTGAATGTTACAATTGTGAATCTGATTGTTTTTTTTCTTTTACCACAGAGCGAAACCGAACAGATTCAATTGGTCCTTTATCTTTGAAGAGTCCTTGCAGGGTCTAAAAAAAGTAAAAAAAAAAAAAATTAATTAATTAATTATTACACATTAGTTCCTTCATAAAACAATAAGAAAAATCTTAATAAATAATACAGAACTTTGCCTTGCTTTGCCTATGCTTTTTATCAACCTAAGATCACAAGAATGGGTTTAATGTGGGGTCTGTCTCCAAAAAAAGAAATAGAGGGAAGTACAGGGATAAATACTTTTGCCAGGATACACAATATGTCAACAATTACATCAGTATCTGTTTATGTTTTATTTTTTCCATATCAATATGGGTCCGATAAGTAAAACTGGGCCAGTATTAACAACCAATGCTCATTTCCATCTTGCATTTCCATCCATCTTAGAGTAATACAGGGAACTTTTTTTTTTTGTAAATTGGTGCGCTTGATAAAGAAATGGTAAGGCTTTAGGCTTTCTCATTGTCTAAAACTTGACCATTGTTCCTGGTCAAACCGAGAAAGAATGATCAAGTCATTTGATGCTTAAACTGTGAGTGACTGATACCTTCATTGTGCAGCTAATTGGTAGGTTGCCAACAAACACAGTCCTTTTCATCTTTAAGGCTTCCTCTTGTTTGTTGGCCTTCAGTTTCTGTCGTTTCAACACCCAGTACTCTGTACTGTTTTCACCAGTAATCGCTGATGCTTTCCTCTTTTTCCTCATTGAACTCGTTTGCACATCCTCGTCTATGTCTGCTGTTAATAAACTGCTCTCCCTAAAACCAACGCAGGTAAACAAGAGAGAGAAAAAGACAAAAGGTTATGCTTTTATACATTTTTATAAGATCGTTTAGAATGATGTTATGGTAAGAAGGAAGATTCAGACAATAAAATATGCATTTGAAGGAATGATTCGTAAACTTCTCACCTGTTCAGCAGTTGCTGCTCAGCCACTGATGTCTTCCTGAAGGATTTGTTCTTCACCTGCTTGGCCTTCACTTCTAAGCCATCTTTCTGCTGGTCATCTCTTTCTGTGGTCTTTTGAATACGCTTCTACAGTAAAAAAAAAAAAAATACAGTAAAAAAAATACATACATATACGAAATGCCAAGACTGCAAACAAGTTATGGTCTCATTTATAATAATGTATTTTTTAGCGCCTTTCAATACACCCAAAAACCCCTTGCAAGAAAAAATAACAATATGAGAATACATTACAAATTAAAACATATGAAGGAGAGGGAAAAAATATTACAATGAATAGGCCAACTAAATAATCCTAATCAACTAATAACAACTAAAGCAGCCAGTAGAAAAGCCTCTCATGAATTTTGGTTTTCTTGAAAGTTATGACTTTATGTTGACATGGTGTTACAAACCAAGTTTGCATTACATCTTACGTCCACTTTCAATCAACTGCAGTTCTTTCATAGCAGAACCTTTGAGCTCTGAAAACCAGATTGTTGTTTGGAGTTCTTGTTGTTCCCATCCAAGCAGATATTCAAGTTTAAGAAACATGATAATGGCCAAACAAGAAAAGTGCTGAAAACTGAAGTGAATTATGTTTTCCAGGAGCTCAAGAGGGCTGGACTGAAAGACAGCAAAACGGCACTAATTGTAATAGGACATAAGCAAAATAATCCATAGTCTGCAAATGGCACAGGTAAGATCCTGTGGGACTTCCAGGCCTAAACTGATAGACAGGTGAGGACTAACCAACCAGATACCCTGAACATTTAAGTTACCCGAATAACCCTGAGGTATTCAATCATCGGGTTGGAAAACACATGACTAAGAGGCAGTTGGTTAATTCTGGAGTTACAATCCCACCATAAAAAAAAAAATAAATAAAAAAACTGCTATACAGACTGTGCAGTTTGGAAACTGTCCACCTGTAACAACCTGCTTTTTAAGGGAAATCAAGGCGAACAGAAGTGGTGCTTACCTTGGGGACGGGCTGAAACAGAGATGATGACGCTGGTAGCGGAGTCGTGAATAATGCTGACAATGACCCGGACGGTTCGGTGCTCTGCTGGAACAAACTGCCTGATACCTGGCCGACCGCATATGCAGATAACTCTTGACCGAGCCGCATTTTTTCTCTGCAGAAACAAACATAAGAATGAAAAAGATGCAAGGGTAGAAAAATAAATCCAGAATAATGTCAGACTCTTATGGGCTTTTCGACTGTTTCAGTGCGTGGTTTCTGTCCTGTGTTCACGTGCCAATAGCAAAGTTGTTGTAAGTAAACAAACCTGTGGTGAACTTTTTTCTTCATGGTTTCTTCTGGATTCCCGCACTCCAGTCTCGTGTCTTTATTTCTGCTTAAATAAGCTATTATTTACAGGCGCATGTAGAATTTTTGAACACATAACACAACAACACGTTTATGGTCCGAACACTGTTCTACCTAGAATTGTGTCCCCGTCGGAAACCTGTAAGGAAGATACAAACAAAGGTACCAACTAATAAATATCCGGAATGAAACTATAAGCGGGATATTTTGGATTTAGCTAAAGGGAATATAGACGATTAGAATGATTAGAAATATTTTTTTTATTTACTCACTTCCTATTTTTATTTCTTTAAATGAAAAATATTTGAGGTGGAATCAAGTACGCCGTTGAAATGTGTCACTTCCGGTAAGCCTTCAGTCTGCTTTCCTTTTTCTCTATTCTCTCTCTCACTTAAAATTATATAAAGTATATTTAACCGCTTCGAGAAAACATCTCCCGTACTATTTAAGTCATAAAAGGTTCTGTCAATGTCAAAAGAGTTCGCGTATTTACAATATCGAGCACAAGCAAGTACGTAAGGTTGAACAGAAGGTGGCGGTAATGTTTTTGTAAACCGTCAAAAGATACCAGAAGAAGAAATGTTTTCTCGCTAAGCTGTCATGTTTCTCAAATCAGCCCAGCTGCGCTTCTAGATTTGGACTTTAGTTTGAACTCTAAGGCTAAAAATTTCACTTGTGAATCTCTGAAGGTATTTAAGGCCGTTTCCCAATAGTACCACATACATAAAGCGCGATCTATAGCAATAGTAGTTTTAGTGTTTCCTGGGTTCTGTGGTCGGCTTAATGGGAACCGATCAGTCCGGACGGGATGAGATGCCGCTGGACCCGGTGGGAAGGCGGATCTCCTGCGGAAAGGAACGGGCCACGGTCCGCTACGTTGGGCATGTATCACCATATGAAGGTGAAAAAACACAATCATTCTCATTTCTGAGTTGTTTTGGTTGGAAATTCAGCTTCCCATAATTTTTGCAACCTAATAATTTTACATTCTGATGGTAACTTCAGCAGCACAAATATAAAGATCGATCCTGAAATGGGACAAATTCAGCCTGTTTTATTGTAATTAAAAACAGATGTACAGAAGATTTAATAACCAATTCTTCAATGTTTGTTGTTTAGCAGTTCCTTCAGGTCAGCACCTATCTGTTCTGATGGGAATCATGTTGTCCAAACAAACAGTGATGCTGTTTCTATGGCAAAATGCATCCCGGGCTGTGGCTTCAAATCAACACAGCAAAGTTTCTTCAGCTCCCTGTGACCATCTTGTTTTTATCACAGGGTCCTCTCTGACAGGGATTTAAAACAAGATAATAATCTGATTTGCCAAGAGGTAGTCTTGCTTTGTAGATGCATAAATTCTTGATATTTGCATTGAACAAAGCTACTGTCCTATTTTCTGGGGTAGAGCAGCTAAAAAATGGTTGAAATGTTGGAAATGTAGCAGAGAAGGAGCCAAAATCACCAGATATTGCAACACACACATCAGCAATGTCTGTCTGTAGTTCAGGAACAGTTAATTTGATGATCCCACAGACAGTGTTGGTTACAGATAGCGGTGAAACTTATTTTTGTGTGTTGTTAAGAGTTGTTTGGAAGCAATAAATAAAGAACAGGAGATTACTTTAAAGTTTAAATCTTAAATCCAGGTGAAAAATAATCTTGCGTTCATTTGCAAAGTTTAAGCACAAAAACTTACTTTTGTTTTAAGGTTGCACAATTAGGCAACCAAATATCCAATTTTTACATGTTTTTAAAATGCTGAAAATACATCTGTCACTACTTATTTTACAAAATTTCAACCATTTAAGACCTGTTTTAAGTCCATCACCATAAATTCAAGTAATTACTTTATTGTATATTCTTGCATATTTTTGATTAAGTTTTTCTACTAAAAAGGCCTTTGAGACATTTGTAATGTGTATAAATTAGTTTAGCCTAGAAATATTTATTTTTGTTGTAGTTGTAAAACTTTTATAAAAGCCAACCTATGTTGCTGGGGTAGATATTAACTTTTTACCTGCATAATCTTTGTTTTCAGGGCTGTGGCTTGGTGTGGAGTGGGATAACCCAGAGAGAGGAAAACATGATGGGAGCCATGAAGGAGTGGAGTATTTTACATGCAGGTAGTCTCTGGCAGTTTATTTTAATTTTATCATTGCTGTTTTGTTTCATATCAGTGATTTAAAGTGATGGAAATTTGGCCCTGTCAGTATAATTTCTGTTTGTAATTCAAGGAAATAAACTTTAGACAGTGGGACTTAGACAATCTTTTGCATTCAGCTTTTATTACGACTTTATTCTTGTATTATTTCAACTGTATTGTTGTGCGACTTTGTATTATGACTTTGTTCACTGATTTTTTTTTTTCTTAGTCTCACCATATTACTCCATCATATGTAAGTGAATAATTAAATAGATGAATGCTGTTTTCTTCTCTTAGAAATCCTAAGGGAGGATCATTTGTTCGTCCGCAGAAAGTGAGTTTTGGAGTGGACTTCCTCACAGCTGTTTATCTGACCTATCAGACAAACGCAGAGGAGGTTCAGAACGAGGAGATCTTTATTTCCTCCAAGAAGCTCGAATGGTTTGTTGTAGAGGAGAAAAGGTACGACAGTTGTATTTGCACGATTTTCACTAAGGTGTGCTTGTTTTATGTGATTATCTAGCTGCTTTGCTTCATGTTTTCGGGTGTTTATAGACTAGGGCAAATGAAGCTCAGACAAACAAATAAGAAAAAGTTGCACTATATTTTTGCCGACCACTTGAAAAATTGGAGTTGGATTGGACGAACATGTCAACAAATTTTTAGCAATCTTTTTTTTAAGTACCTTATTATTTATTTTGATATTAACTGCATTGGTATCTGCTTTGTGTAAAAACGTCTGCCAAATGCAGATACACATCAACATAAACATGTTTTTTGTTATTACAGGTTTGAGAATCTTCCATCAGTTGTGTTGAACCATAGCGATGTCAATGGACCCGGGGCGGCCGGAGAAATCAGGAAAACAACGCCCAGTATCCTGTTCTTACCAACCTAACAACTACAGATGTAAATTTTGGCTGAAATATTGATTGAAATATTACACCTTATTTATTCAGTTCAATTTGAAAATACTTTATTCATCCCAAATGGAAGTTGAATGTTGTCGTAACTCTTGTCATCCAAGTATCTTCAATGAGTCGTCATGGATGGTAATTCCTTGACTGAAGGCAGCACCATGACTGTAATGAAAAGCTAACAGCTCAATTTCTGGGCAGCAAAGACGATGTTTCACTGTAACGTCATGGATGACATCATCAGTTGTTGCTGCTAATCCACCTCATTTGCTTTTGCTGCTCCTCTTTAAATCTCTGTCTGGCTGTATAGTATAAAGACATCAAAAAGGTGAAGGAAACAACAGAAAAAGGCCACTGTATGTACAGGTTATGACCTGACTGAAACTAGTGTCTCAGTCAGCTCCTAGCTATGCTAACTGTGAATATCAGAGTAGTTGGAGGCCTTAATAGCCCACATCAGACGTTCAGTGGTTGGACCTCTCTGGGTCTCTATTGTCCACATGGAAAGATGTGGCTGCCATCACAGAGCAGCTGGACAAACTGGAAGGCCTGCAGCTCAGGTACATCCTCTTCTGGAAAGTCTGTGTTTTAACAGCTGCATTCTGTTTTAACTGATTCAAAACTCTTTTAATTTTTAGTGTCAACAGAATTAGCTTGACCTCTGACCCCTGGGCTCACCAACAGGCCTTCAGCAACCTCAAGCTCCTTGCCCTCAACAACTGCGACTTCACCTGGCTGCAGGTAAAGTATAAACACAACAGGTTTATAGTTCTTGAAATTATTTTAGGTTTTTTAGGGTTGGTGCTTGATTTCCTTATAAAAATCCTTTAAAGTGTTTGATATTCAAACTGCACAGTTTTATAATAAATTGCGATCGAACAGTTGATTTAAAAAACTGAATTTCGAAAACATTTGAAAATTTTTGAAGTTGAAGTTTGAAGTTAAATCAGCCTAAAGTTTTGTTGTTTTATTTGTTTCAATAGAATCAGTGCAGATAAAGTGAAAATAAGATCTGGGAAATACTTGCTTGATACTTTCTTTAATTAAAAATTGTATTTTACAGACAGACGAAAGATTTTTAAAACATTTTAATTGTGCTTATAAATGTTTTTTTCTCCAAAGGCCAAATAACGCTTGAAATTTCTGTGTGGTCAGATCCTGGAGTGCGCCCCCATGTGGCCTCAGCTGGAGGATCTGTCTTTAGAAAATAACAACATAAGAGAACTACAGAGGTAACATTCCCATCATCCATTTTCAATTTTGCAGTATCTTTTTCCTCTCGTATCACTTTGAAACTTATAAAAGTATCTTCCCTGAAGGCCAGAGGACGTCCTGCAAACACTGAAGAGTCTCAATCTGTCTCGTAATCCTTTGATGCAAGAAAGCGTGTCCAGGTTATCCTCTCTGCCCAGGTATAGTCAGGAGGAAGTTTAATAGTTTTCATTTTTAAGTTGTGAAATATTAACTGATTTCTTAGAACTTAATAACACCCTGGAGTAAAAAAATGTGGAACATCACATCCTCTCTTATTTCTACACTTTCTTTTGTTAGGGCATAATATGGATTATTTTTATAAAATAATTAAATAAAGGTTTAACAGTCATTATTTGTTAGACAAAAATGAAAACAACATAAAATACTCCAAGTGAAAAACGAAATCTGTGATTTTCATCAATAACCATGATCTTTCTAAAATAACTGTTTTCTTTTACATTGCAGACTGGAGTGGCTTAACCTGTCTAACACCAAACTGTCAATTATTCAACTTGAAGATGCAACTCAAGGTGTACTGACAAATTTTATGTTATTTATAATGTGACAAGCACATTCAAATACTTACAGTATAAGAATATTTATATATAGCTGAAACCAGAAGTTTCCATACATATTTATCTCACTGTCAGAATTTAAATAGACCAAACTTCTCTTCTTTTAGGTGAGTGAGAATTACAAAAATTTGCTAAATGCGACATTAAAGTCAGATTTATGTATTTTTTTTTCACATCCAGAATGAATACTGTCTCTTTAAACAATGGGTGAAAGCCAGATTGTGATGTCACGGCTTTGGAGGCACTTGATAGGTTAACTGAAACATTTGAGTTAATTGGATGTATTTTAACACCACATATAGAGCTAACTGAGTTTTAGAAATCAGCTAAAATATCAAGGGAATAATAGTGGAGATGCACCAGCTTAACTGTGAAGTATGGTGGTGGCAGTATCATGATGTGGGCCTGTTTTGCTGCAGGAGGGATCGGTGCACTTTATCAAATAGATGACATCACGAGAAAACAGCATTATGTAGAAATATTGAAACTTCTGGAAGGAAACCCAGAAAGTTTCATCCAGGTCAGACATTTCAGAGCTAACGCTACAAAATACTGAGAAAATCGGTGTAAATTTGTGATTCTGAAAACAATAAATACATCTAAAATAAAATTGTGGCATTTAGCAAATAGAATTAATTCCAGATGATTCTAACCGACCTAAATTGAGGGAAGTTTGGTCTGATTTACTGAGGGAAAAAAGGTGTTTAAACCCAGTGATTGACATAATTCTAAAGTCATTAATATTTTTCTCTGTAGCTACAAGTACAGACATCTTTCCTGCTCTGAAGAATCTCAATCTGGACCACAACAACATCTCTGAGGTCAGGCTGTGTTACAGCTTGAAATTATTCCATTTTGTTTTTATTTTTAATTATACAGACCCCCATAAGGGACATAAAAAAATCTTTCTTTCTTTCCTTCTCATAGAAAGTTTCTGTTTATATCTTAAAAGTGATGAAAAGCACATGTTAGGCTGTTTTGCTTTCACTTTTATGGTGCACTAGAATCCTAAAGAAAAAGATATAAAACCTTAGATATCTCACAACCGATATGTTGACATACATAGAAAGCCCTTATATTACAGGAGAAAGACTTTCAGTGTTCAATTATGCCGCATGAACTGACCAGTACATTATTGCATTCCCACTAAATATTACTCAGATTGAACACAAAATAAGTTTTTTCCCATGGCCCTTAGAAGGCTCTTTACAATCATAAGCACTAATTATGCTGGCAACAAGATTTTGTTTGAACAGGCTCTCTCTGTCTTGTCTTCCAGTGGAGTATGGTTAATGAGCTTGCCAAACTTTCCTGCCTCGTTAAATTATCATGTCGTGACAACAAACTGGTGAGCAGCGATGGAAACCCAAAAACTGTCAATCAAATGATTATTGCCAAACTTGGACATCTGCTCTACCTGAACAACAGTGAGGTATGTGTGTGTTTTCCATCACTGTTAACTGTTTTTGTGTATTTCTTTTACTTCAGATGTTAACTAGAAGAGTCCACTGTGATCATTTCTGCACATGGATGAGTCTTTGAGGTGAAGTTATTCAGCTGCAGAAGAATATTTCATAGTGGGATAGTTGCAAATGACAGTGATACTTAAAGATGCAAAGTTTTGCTCTTGAAGTTCATCCAGAAAGTATTCACATGGCTTCACTATTTCCATATTTTGTTACATTGTAGCCTTATTTCAAATTGTACTAAAACCATTATTAAAAATTCACATTATGAAAATATTTATACATCCATTTTGGTTTCTACTGCTTCTAAAAGCAACCCAAGCCATTTCTTGGCCTTAACAAGTTTAAAGTTTTTTAATGTCTGGAAAATTAGCCGTTTCAAAACTCTCCACGTATTTAAGTCACTTTAGGGGCCCTGTGGCGTTACCTAGCAACTCAGCCCGTCGCCTAGCAATCCAAGCTGAGTTCCAGCATGTTTGGTCATTTTACCGCTGTATGCATTGTACAATGGCTCCTGGAATAGACAAGTGTTTTGTTGTTGACTCACCATCCAGAAACTGACGTTCATTTCTGCTGGCTTTTAGATCAGCTTTGAAGAAAGAAAGGGGGCGGAGCTTGACTACATCAAGATGTTTGGAGAGGAGTGGCTGAAGGCAGGGGGTGCAGATCAGCCCAGCTCGGTGTTCACCAGCCAGCATCCACGTTACCAGAGGCTTATTGAGAGTAAGACACTTTGTAAAAAATACCTAACTAACCACAGTTATGCCAAAAAACTTCTACTATGTTCATTATTGTACAATATATTACCAATGGTATTAGGCTCTAAATCTGAGAATGCAAGTGTTCTCACTTTATATGCTTTTAGCAACTCTTTCCGAAGTTGTAAATTTATCCATAAATTATAAATTATGAATTAATTAGTATCTGCTAGTTTTTCCAGTAGAGAAACATCTGTTATCACGTTGCTTCGTTCTTTCAAATAAAGGGGTTTAGGAATTGGTTGATCAGGCAAAAGCAAGGTGAAAAGGTTGAAAATATACGAAATCCAAGGTCCTAAGTAAAAGCTAAGAAAATTATGGGATGTTAAGATGTGACCAAAAATTCAGAAAAAACAAATTAACTTTTATGTCCCTCTTTGTTCTGTATTCGGGACTGTTGGAGGCTATAACGAATAAAAAGGAAAAGGCAAACCTCCTTTTGCCTGAATAAAAACTGACAGTTTTTATTCAGTTATCATTTATTGTCTGTTTTGTTTTGTTTTGTTTTTTAAGAGTATGGAGCCCCGGATGAAGGCGAGCTGAAGAAGCCAGAGCCATTTGCCCTGAAAAATCAGCTGATAAGTCAGTTCTGCTTAATTTTCTTTTCTCCTCAGTTGTCTCCACAAAAAAAAAAATCTTTATGGCTCAAAAATATGGTGTTTTCTGTATGTTTTTGTTTTCTTAGACATTACATTTATTTTTCCTGATGATGCTGAACGGGAACCCATAGGCAAGAAACTACCAGGTAAAAAACAAACTGCTTGAGCATTAATTCAGCAATTATTAATGAATTAAACCTCATACAAAAGTTGTTTTCTGGTTATATCCAAACATTTGCAGCCTCTATGGTTGTTCAAAAAGTAAAGGGACTGCTGCACAGGCTGCTGAAGATCCCACCTGCAGATCTGAAGCTAACCTACACCAGCCACAAGGTGACACTGGAGCGCATATCTCTGCTTTATTTCTACACAGAATCTACAAACCTGGCCTAAATACTTGCAATCGAATAGCTAATATTAAGCAAAATTCACATTTTCCACATTTTTATACCTAAAAATAACCCAAGCGCTTAAAAAAAAGAAAAATTTGGTAAAAACTTGATGTTTTTTGTTTAGAAAATGAGCCATTTCAAAAACCTCTAGAAGGAAATGTCACAAATCAGCGGGCACGATCCGTTACCTAGCAACCACAGCGAGTCCTAGCCCGTTGCACAGCAACCCACGCTGGGATCCAGGCCATTTGTTTTCCCAGCACATGCAGCGGTAAAATGAGCTGACCAAAGTGTTTTGTTGTTGACTTTACATCCAGACACTGTTGCTAAATTCGTGTTTGTTGTGCAGGAGGCTCCACTTTTGCTTTTGAAAAATGTGTGGTTGTGTAATTGCTCATCTCTTTGAATTGAAAAATGCTTGAAGATGCAGATTTCCTGTAAATAATAAATAATATTTAGGTATAAAGCCAATGTTTCTGAGAAATACTTAAGAATCTAATTTAGTCTATTTCTAGGTAAACCACAAAAAGAAACAACCACAAATTATTTTGAGTAAAATAATAGGAACAGTTTGAAGTTGCTAATCATTCAATCAGTACCTAACACGCCGTTCTGTTTCAGGTGTCGGGGACAGAGTTTCCCATCGACAGCGACTTAAAGACGCTTCATTTTTACTCTGTGGAGGATGGAGACCAGGTGCTGGTTCGCTGGTCCTGACATGATCCAGCTGCATTCCCAAACTGTAACACAAACTGAAATGTGATTTTGTTATCACACTGTTCTGTGTTAATTTTTCTAATTTAGGCAACTGCAGACGTTCAGAACAACACAATCATCTTAATTTGTGCCTCATTCACAAGAAGGCGAAAGGTAGCCTTGAAAATATTTTAATTTTGAAACAGGTCATCATCTTAAAGCTTTCACAAGCCTGGAATAAGTTTACATTCGTCATGGGTGTTTAGTTTCAGACTACAGTGCAGCAGAAAGAAAGAGCAGCTCTAATTTATGTGTGTTTTCTGTCTTAGTCTGTTATTACTGATTTTTTATTTTTTTTTGTTAAACAGCTCATATTTTCAATGTTTTCTTGTTTCTATGTAGAAACTAAAAATGTGGCTTTAGGGAGATAAAACGTCTCCCCAGAAACATTGAACACCTTCATTGGATAACTATTTAACTTATTTCTCTTTTACACACCAGATTGTGGATAGGTATCTTGAGAATTATCAAATTCTTTTCTTTGGTATGGAACAAATAAAGACTTGGAAAAATGTCTTTGCTGTTTTTGGTTTTTTGTAATAAAAGTTCACCATTGCTGCTAGATTTTGTTTGCTTTCCTAAACTTATGTTTGAATCTTACATAAAGAACAGGGATTTCTTTGTTTCAATTGGAAACTTCTCATCAAAGATCACATGTGGGGTACCCCAAGGTTCAATCATAGGACCCCTGATATTCAACATTTTTTTGTCTTAATTTTATTGTTTAAAACACGGTCATTTTTGTTCAGGCGTAGAAGTTTTACAGAAGTAGATCTGTGATCTACACATAGATCACGTAGCACACACAAAGTATCATCAGTACAAAGTAAATGTCACTACTTTGTACCGGAAGTTGCGTCAGTTGTAAAGTTGTAACTAGAAGCAGAAAATATGTAACGTTTTTTTCTGTGCGCCAATGCTCGGCTGCTCCACAGAGAACAATTCAAAGAAAAATACACACACAGTGTTGCAAATCCAGTTGCAAAAACCAAAGAAGGACTCTGTTTTATGAGTTCAACACAATCAAAGAATTGAAATACTTAACTACATTTCAATCGCCGATACCTTGTATTGACAGAAGCTAAATTTAAGTTGCTCTTTATGCATTTTTCTGGCTTGCTGTTAAACGTTTCCTTCATTCTTGTTCCAGTAGAACTGTTTGTTCTACATGTAGAACAGTTTGTTCTACCGGACCAAAAGGTTCCAGTAGAACTGCTTGTTCTGTTAGCGTAGATACTTTATACAGAATATAAAATACAAAATAAAAACCTCAAACTTTAGCGGCAGTTACAAGAAACAAGGTAACTACATTCAATTGGCCTTTACACAATGTTCTATATGAACCCTTATCTCTCCAGAGCTGCTGCTTTATAAACCACAGTTCTCAGCTCAGCACAATCACACATCGCTTGTTCCCACGTCTTTTCAGTCTGCTTTGGAACAGGTAAGATATTTTAATATGCAAAAGGAAAATGAAATTAACTGGGACAAAATAGTATCTTTGTTTAGAATACATGACAGCAATTTTACAGAAGATAATTTTCTTGTGAATTTATTAGGGGTGCACCGATTTCAGGTTTCCGGCTGATCCCCTATTACAGGCTTATTAAAAATCCTGCTAATTCCAATTTTGGCAGATATAAATTTTTTGTCTTAAATGTTGCTAAATTATGAGTTGCCAACAGTGAGGTGACTATTGCTAACTGCAAACAAATACACATGATCTGGTGGGCTGGTCCTCTGCAGCAGAGCAGAAGAAGAAAGCAGTTGATTTAAATACCTTTGCAGAGGTAGATAAAATCGGTGGATAAGATCAACTTCACATGTAAAAATAAGTTAAAAAAAATTCCCAAAATTAGGCAAATTGACAGATAAATCAGCTGGGTGATAAATCAGTGACCCCTAGAATTGATCATTTCACTTACAGTAATGTGGTGGAGATGTGTGGCTGTTTATATCAAAACTCTTTAGATATATAAAGCTGAATTAGGGTTTTCTTCATTGCTGAGAATCATAATTCTTGAAACAAAAAATATTGTAGCAACCTCACAAGGGGACATCAAAATTGTTGGGAATCAAAACTCGCTTCGATGTTTGGCTTATGTAATTGTGACAAATTGTAATCCATAATTTATTATCAATTAATGAAGGCAAGCTTACTCTCTGAGGAAGAATGAAAAAACTCTTCACACAACAAGGAATGATCACTGACATAATTATTTCTAATTGAGTCTCAGAATTTATTAACTAAATAGCCCAACTTAACAGCTGAATTATTCTGTGAATAACTTCGTTCTTTATCTACTGGCATGTAACCTAACTACTGATAATACAAAAGAAATATATTGAATAATAAAATAGGAATAAAATTAGATTAATGAATGGACTTCATTGTTTTCTTCTCAAATATCTACTGGCTGAAACTCTTTGTGTTTCATAATTGGTGATGGTGAAATATCAGCTGTTTACTAATGTTTCATTAACTGCTGCTCCCATGAACAAATACGCTTCAACTCAAAAGTGATTTTAGATTACTGAAACACTTATACAAATGTCATATCTGTTTACGGTGCCATTTGTTTTAAGGATCTCACGTATAGCATAAATTAAAATAAATTCAAGATATGCTGCCAACACAGGACTATGATACGAACTGAATAGAATTAGTAATGGTCTTAATGGCTTATCTCTATTCAGTTACTTTTTTATTTTTGCATGTGTCAGCATGTAAGTTTCTTATACGATGCTGTATAAATAAGTCATAAAAATAAGAAAAATGTCATGCACTCCATAAAACACAATTTAATTTCTGTTGTCTCTATCTTTTAATTTCTGACTACAGCTATGCTGCCCTGTTCAACTTCATCTCTTCTTCTCCTAAGCGTCCTCCTTGTTCACTCCTCTGTTCTGTCCTGTCGGACTGGAACCCAAGCCGAGTGTGATGCTGCTCCTTTTGTACCGGGCTACAATCTGGTGGGGGAAGGTTATGATATAGTCAGACTGCAAAGAAAAGGAGCTTATGTGATTGATGTGAAGACTTATCTGAGCCCCGAAACCAGCTGTGTTCTCTGCTCCAACCCTCTTCAAAATGATGCCAGCCAAAAAGTAATTTAAGATGCATAAGTAAACAGCAGCACATCTGACTTGAAGGATCAACAATAATGCAACTTTTCTTCATTTTAAGCTTCCAACCTCTGTTTTGGACTGGCGTGCCATCAATCAATGCAATGCTGACATCATCAGCAGTTATCACAACTCTGCTAGGTACAGTATTTAAACCTCACTGTAACCATTGAATCACATCATTCAATGGTTACAATTATGTTGATTGGAACATACATTGTTCCAATGTATGTTCAAAAAACATACATTGTTCCAATCAACAGTATATGTTTTTTGGACCTTTATGTATTAGAACAACACATAGTGGATAATTCTGAAGTGGAAGCTAAATATGAAATATGTGGTGTGCATTAATACAGATATTCTGATACTTACTAATATATTCAAATGCAACCAGTTGACTTCAAAGCTCACCTAAAATTAATTTATAATTTTTAAAAAATCAATGAAATTCACCTTTATTCTCAGTTAAATTCACAGTTAAGGTTACAAACAGCATCATGAGGACCAAAGCAAAAAAAATGTGGTACAGTTTGAAGCAGAGTTAAGTTGTAACACAAAATCCTAAACTTGACACAAATCCTGTTGCATGACTAGACTGTCAGCTGAAAGGTATCAACTAGACAACTAGACAAACCATTTCTGTGTTTGGAGAAAGGGGTTTGATGCATAGTTCACACATCATGTCTATTTCACTTTGTCTGTAGTGACAAGACAACTTAACATCTTTAGTGTGTGTATATAAAAATCTGACTCTGGCCCGAAACCTGACCTAAATTCAAATCACTACTTAGTCGTAAACCAAACCCCTGACTCAAACACAGCACTTCTTATGGGGACTACAAGGTGAGAAATCCTAAAACACACACCCATATATTCACACACACAAAGGGACATGTAATCAAGGACCATCCTGCAATAATGAGTATCAGTTGGACAGTGAATAACTATAAATAATTGATTAGGAAAATTATTAACAAACATTGAGTCAATGGAGGCATGATCTATTGACTCATGATCTATGCCTCCATTGTCGAGGCAGCTTATTGGAGGCCACAAGGTTGTCGGTACCTTGACAACCTTGACGATCTGAAAACTGAGGCACATAAGGAAGCATATTCAAATTTACTGAATATAACTGTAATTTATGAATACCTACTAAATAAGCCTATGTATTAAAATAACAATAGTTAAATTATCAATTTCTCTAAATTAGAAAGCTTGACTACCTTATTAAGAATATGAAAAAAGAACTGTATTGATGTTTAATAATGATTACTTTCTTTCCCAACAGCTCTCTGATTCAGGCTTACACATCCCACGACAGCAATGATTGGACGGTAAGAAACATCTCACAGCTGAACACTTCAGAATATTTTAAATGAAACCCTTGAGTTCTGATAACACAAACTTGATAGAAAAATTTGATAGAAGTTTGCATTCAATTAGAGCTGAAGTAAGTGATTAGCATAGTGATAAAAAAAAATATGGCTTTTTATTTAACACCTTATAAACTATATGTTTTGTCTGTATTTCATCAGTTTGGTTTGGATGTTCAAAAAGTTATGGCGTCTGGCAAGTTAGATGTGGGAGGAACCCGCTCCAAGGCCTACAAGTTCGCCGCACAAAGGACCAAAGAGGACCGCTACACTTTCAGCTCGCACACCATCTCCTGCAGCCATTATCGGTAGGATGGAAATTTGACATTTTTATCATTGACTTCTGACCGGTCATGGTTATAGAAATAATTATCCAATTTTGTGTTGGTGTCCAGTTTCCGTGTATCAAGCACACCTTACTTAAGCTTAGACTTCAAAACCCAGGCAGAAATGCTGCCAAGTCACTACAACGCCGCCACTGCAGATCAGTATGGAGATCTCATTAACACCTTTGGCACACACTACTTTAGAATGGTGAGAACTCTTGCACACACACAATTTGAATTGGTTATAAACATCTTTCTACAGGGAAGCATTTTAAAGAGCTTAAAATCTGTTTCAGGTTATTCTTGGAGGGCAACTAAAACGACTGACATCTTCTCGAAGCTGTTTGTCCTCCCTGAATGGGTTAAGCTCAAGTGAGGTAACAAAATGCACAACACAACCACGTATTATACTTCTACTGATGAGTCAAATGTGATTTTTTAACTTCGATTTTTCTAATGGGCAGACGGGTGCAATTGTCTGGATGATTTTTGATGCAAGCACCTGGGAGCAATCACTCGTCAACAGCCAAAAAATTGTCTCGGTTTTTCAATCATTTTAGGGTAATTTTGATGTACTGAATCCAAAAATCACACTGGTTTTGCCCAACCAGGTCAACTTTCTGAACTAAGCTCCATATTGCACTGAGATGCAGTCATGATGGCTGATTATTATGACTGCGTATTCTCCCTGCTGCTGAGAATACGAGACGTTCAAAGAAACGGAAGTTCGTGCCCTGAGTTTTGCACAATGAAGACTTAATTTTTAATGTACATGTACTTACCCTCATCACTGTTTCTTACTCAGTTTGCAGAAATCCAGATTTGAATCATTTAAATAATATGTTCTATTGGAACAATTCTTTTCATTGTCATTTTTGGATTCAATGGTGCAAAATAGTCCCAATTCAAATGAAAACACATAGAAAACTTCCAAACAATATTTTTTAGTGTAATCATAGTCTTACTGTCTGACTGGTGTTTAGAACCAGAAAGTTACTGGAGAGCCAGTCACTGTTACGGGACATTGGACAGGTTGGCCAACCTGTCCTGATGTGGTCTTAATGGTATTTTACTGTAAATTTGAGCAAATTATGATTATTGTGGATCCGTCGTTTTCCTTGTCTTGCTATGAGTTAGTTTGTAGCCATTTTGTCAATGTAATATAATTTTTTTGTTCACGGTTTAGGACAGTATTGTACAGGCACATGAATATTACATGGATTAATGACAATTTTAGATAATTATTGAGTTGGTAAGTAATAGGTTTGTTTAAATTGAGGCAAGGAATTAAATAAGTGCTCACGACTTCTCCCTACTCTTTTTCAAACAGAAAAGTAGTTGTAAACTCATTATTTTGTTTTTGGTTATGAATGTACAAGTTTTCTCTGTCTTACTGATTGGTTGTCTTCTTACTTTTAAAAACTTGTTTCAAATAAATAAATCAAATCAATCAAATCAAATACTTTTTGACTGTAAGTGTGTCATGAGGAGGAAACGGTCTCAAAATAGAACATTCTCGATTCAGGTCACGTGTTTGCATATTGTTTTTGTGAATTTATACCAGTTGACCAGTAGGTGGCACTGTGTACAGTCACATATCAAATTGCAGCCGTGTTTCTTAGGCTGCACTTATATTATTACCAAATGAAGTTCATCACTTCCAACAATTTACTTTAAGTATTTTTAAGAGGGTTTTTTTTGTTTGTTTGTTTTGTCCATTTTAACTTCCAGAGTATTTTTACATGAACATATTTTTCTCTGCTTGTGTCTGTCTCTTTATGCAAATGTCTGGAGTAAAGCAGCTTTCTTTAAAAATAAAAATAAAAATCTCTTTACTGTTCTTTTTCCCAGGTCCACTCCTGTTTATCTACGGGTGTTGCTGTTGGCTTGGGAAAGTCGCAACTCACTGGTCCTCTTAAGCGTTGCAAAAATGTCCTAGAAAACCAGGACTCCTCCACTAATTTCAGCTCTGGTCTCCACCAACACCACACAGAGGTGTCTGGAGGAGACGGTTGGTTGGGGGAGTTTTCAATTTCCCAAGATGATTCCCTGAACTACAAAAAATGGCTGCAGAGCCTGGCACATACTCCAGATGTTGTTTCGTTCTCTCTTCGACCTCTCTATCTGCTTGTGCCAGGAAAGCTTCAACAGGCAGGGATGAAAGCTGCTATTGAGCAGTATTTGCTGGACAATGCTGTGAAGAAATCACCCGAAGAGCCACAATGTAAAGGCAACACTCCTAATTTGTCCGTTAACTGCTGCCCTCTGCACTCCTCAAAGGGAACTCTATTAGTGACCATTAATCACGGCTTCAACATCACTGGAGATATTGCTGGGACGACTGAGTGGTGGGTTGATGCAAAGGTAGAATACTATATCCTAATGGAACCTGATAAGCACACCTTTTATATGGCTCTTCCTCTGTTCACAGCTTTGTTGACGTATGGTACGGTTCCTCAAAACAACGCTCCCACATGATCAAATCCAACAATCCGAAGTTCAATGAAGATTTTGATTTTGGCAAGGTCAGTAAACATTGTCATCATGTTTACCTGAAAAATCTCAACAACAGAGAAACTTGTCCATTTACTTTGTTGATGCAGAAGAATTTATAGAGTTAATAGCAGCATTTATTTTTGCGACAATAAAAACTCAATTACCAGAAGTGAAGAGAATTTAGTTTTTATGCATCAGTTTTGAAAGAAAGCTGATCCATTCATTGATGCCACCAAAACTATTTGTTACCAAACATTTCATGTTGGGTCAAATATCATTTCATATCAGAAATAAGTTGTAGTTTAAATAGCAAATAAATGAATGTTCATAAACTAATTTCAAATTGCTGCTTGCATGTGACAGCAGCCACAATAACAAGAAAAGAGCACTTACCTTTAGGCCTGACTTTTTCTTGTTTTGGTTCTCTCAGAACCAACAAGGGTGTCTGTGGACATGCAGCTCCTACATTCACTGCTCTGTTTAACCTGTTGTTGAATCAGGAAGTGCTAATCCTCTTTAAATGCTTTTACAAATCAATAAAGAGCATACAAATTTGGCTGTCCAAATAACAAATGTGCAAAAACTTTTTGACCAATTGTTTTCTCTAACCTACTGATTACTTATTTTCTTGTTTTTTAAAAACCTGTTTGAAATAAGTAAACCAAATCAAATGAGACAAAACAAAGTATACAATGATATGTAATGCAGACAAAGAGCATATTGTGTAGGCAAACTTGGGGATGGACAATCAACTCCATTTCTAGATCCAAGTCAGGCTGTAGATTCTTTATATTTTAGGATACTGGGTCAGCACCTGCATAAAAAGGAATTAGGTTTTACTTGATTACATCATGCACATTTCATGATGTTCATGGTTGAGTACAAATAAAAGTAAAAACAGAAAAAAATGTAAACATTTGGACAGAAACCACTTTACACATATATTGTGTAAACAGACACAGCCCAGCTGATGTACTTCATATCTTGTGCTGTTGTGTTTCAACTAAGATTACACTGCATTTATCAACTTTTGATGTGTTTTATTTTCTATATAACATTAAAAACTTGACTTTAAACTGAAAAATATGTATCTGAAAGATCCTCCATTTGAATTTTCTTGTGAAGGTGGACACAACCCAGGTCCTGAAGATTCAAGTCTGGGATAAAGACTTGTTCCGTGATGAGCTTCTTGGAGACTGCAAGCAGAACCTCACTCCGGGCACTCATCGTGTCAAGTGCTCAATAAAGAGAGGACGCCTTGAGTTCACTTACACGCTGAAATGTGACCCGTATCTGGCTGGAGACTGGTGCGAGCGTTATAAACCTTCTCCTTAGTGACAGGAGCTTGGTGAGCTTTGGAAATGAAAGCATTTCATTTCATCACGTAATATTAAATCACTAAATCTGGTAAAAACTCACAAGTAATCGTTAATCGTTTAATTTTTTTAAAGACCCTGATAGATGTGTATTTATCATTCAATAAAAAAAATATTCAAGATTCTGTGTAACATTTAATCACCAGAAATAACTGTTTCATTATATGCAACCAGAAACTGTGTTCCCTTTAATGACAATAAAACTTTTTAAATTGCTACAAGGTGTTCACTTCATATATTTTCAATAGATCTTGTATAATTAGTTGTAAAGATGTAATTATGAATTATGACTTATTTGTGTTACTATGAAATATTAGTTCACTAACCATTAACTGTTTATAATTTTATAAACAGTTTAAAATGAACATTTTTACATGATTTTCAGAAGGTTTGGTTTGTTAGAAACGGCAGAGACGTCATGCTAAAAATATATGGTCAAGACCTTCTGTTTTTTTCAACCTGATCATTGTTTCCTTATGGTTTTATGGTTAAAAACAAGAGGCACTGATGAAATTTATTCATTGAAATAATCTCCCATCAACTAGTCAAGTTTGAAAACAGTGAAAACGTCTCATGAGCCAGAATGTTCAATGTTTTTGTTGTTCTTATTTATTATATAAAAGGTCCAGGCACCACAGTTTCAGTTTTAAATAGAACTGCAACTAAATCTCTCTAAAAGTCTTTGGAATAGGCAGCAAAAACCACAGCAGCTTCCAGTCCTCCCAGTCCTACCTTTGAGGAAATAGATCTCTATTCCTAAAAACATCTGGCTTCCCTTGCTGTTTGCTCCTATGTCACTTGTGTCCAATGTTATCTGTGAAATAACTGTGTTCCTAAAATGTTCAAAACTGATCTAAAGTCAAACAGTCTGCTGCAAGTAATTCAAAAAGGACACAGCATGCACATAAACCAGCTCTTCAAGTTCAACTTCTGTAGCATAAAACCAATCTTTGGGATTCTGCAGAAGCCAAAATAATTTTATAGTGATGGAGTCCAGTGTAGCCAAAGCAGCGATCAGAGTCCAAGAGGCTTAAATTGGGTTTAAAAAACAGAATACAGAGTTGACTGATGGTAAACAAGTGTAAATTTCTCTATTAACCCTTCACTACTCCCATCATTATCATCATTTGGGCCGGAGCTTCTTCCTCTGTTACCTCTTCTCCTTCAACCTCAGGTGTAAGTTGTGTTATAGCAACCTCACAAAGGGACATCAAAATTGTTGGGAATCAGAACTTGCTTTGGCGATTGGCTTACATAATTACTACAAATTGTAATCTGTAATTTATTAATAATTAATAAAGTAAAGCTTAGTTTCTGATGAGGGAGTGAAAAAACTCTTCACACAACAAGGAACGATCACTGATGTAAGATTTTGTGGTGTCCACCAATACTGCTATGTATTTTTCACCCTTTATTTCTAATGGACTGTAGATAGTTCTGTATGCCAGATAAGAAGCAAGATGACAACAGTTAATGAAGATGACACAAGCAAACATTGCAATATTGTAATATTTGTTAAAATATATCGGTTCCATGATAACAGGTGAGACAGGCATCACCTGTCATCCTCGAACAATATTATATAACGATAAAATAATTTATATTGCTATTTTCACGCTGTAGATTGTACTACAAAGAATCTATTCTTAATTTAGCTTAACCAATTCTGATTATTTTTCCTTCAAAATCACTGAATATTTGCATTTTCCCGTTCAAATGCTCGGAAACGAAGCCGGTGAGGCAGCAGCGAACTGAGGCTCACCTGGGATTGATCAACCTCTGGCTAAATGCACTGGCTGCCATTATATGAAAGCATGCTCCCGCTGTCTGTACATCGCCAATAAAATGATTAAAAACATTTAATATATGAATTGATTTTCCATAATTTAGCTTTTTGAAATAATGGACAGTGTTATTTGTTACCAACTGTGTGTGTAATGTGTTTCCTGTGCTGAGGATCAGAAACGGCAGAGAAAAGATTCGAGGTGAGGCATGCAGTTCTCCTGCCTCATGGCAGGGGGCGCACATGATCCCAGACATTGTGACTCCACAACTGCAGAGCAAGAGAGGGTACCAGCGAGCGAGATATACAGGAGTAAAGTCAAGCGCACCGATCTATTTATAGTTTTCTCCAATTATCAATCACATATTAATAATTGCAATGTAAACAGTAAGCCTAAACCCATACTACTGCAACAGGCTGAATGTTCTGCTTGTTGTGTGGGAAATATCTGAGTGTTTTTTGTTTTGTTTTGTTTTTTCTTTTTGTGGCGTTGTTGTAAGTTGCTATGGCAACAAGTCTGCGTAGGTGCGCTGATACAGAGAGCGAGAAAGACGTGGTTTTGACTTGTACTTTAACGATTTTCCCCTTTGAATAGCACGAAATTAATAATATCTACATGTCCAAGTTTGATTGCGTTAACGGAATTATTCTACGGCGGCAGCGCAGTTATGCATAACTTGTCAAGGAATAGGCTTTTTGCCCTCCAGCTTTGTCCGTATGCTCGAAATTTATTCAGGTAAACAATAACATGCAGGGGTCTATATTTGTAAATATGAATATGATTAAGTCAGTGCCTCACCAGCCATGAACATCTCCGCACGTAACTTCTTTTAATCCTAGTTCTGGTGGATATTGTTGTTCTGTATTGCTAAAAATCTTAAAAAGTCGTTTGGCAACTTTTTTTTTTTGAGGCAGAGGGTTTTGCACCGTAAAAGTATTTCATTGAAATTATTAATATTTTTTGAAGTTATGGATAAAATACTCTTTTATCCATTTATTTAATAAATTTCCTTTGTCTTAATTTTATTGTTTCAAACATTATGCCAAGTTATTTTTGTACAAGAGCATACATCTTACAGAAGTAGATCTGTGTGCTACGTGAAGCACAGCTCACACAAAGTATCATCAATACAAATTAACTGACGCTACTGTGTACCGGAAGTAGCATCAGTTGTAAAGTTGTAACTGGAAGCAGAAACTATGCCCGGCTGCTCCACAGAGATCAATTCCAAGAAAAATACACACAGAGTGGCGCAAATCAAGTTGCCGAAACTAAAGAAAAACTACTGTCTGTTTTATGAGTTCAACACAATCACAGAATTAAAAAATGCTTAAATAAATTTCAATGACTGTAACCTTGTTCCCTTATTCACTGAAGTGAAATTTAGAGTCTCTTTTTTCTGACCTGATGTTAAAATATTCCTTCATTGCAGTTCCGGTAAAACTATTTATTCTACCAGAACAAAAAGTTCCAGTAGAACTGTTTGTTCTGTTAGCGTAGATACTTCATACAGAACACTGCAAAAATAAAAACCTCAAACTTTAGCGGCAGTTACAAGAAACAAAGTAACTACATTCAATTGACCTTTACACAATGTTCTGTATGAATCCTTATCTCTCCAGAGCTGCTGCTTTATAAACCACAGTTCTCAGCTCAGCACAATCACACATCGCTTGTTCCCACTTCTTTTCAGTCTGCTTTGGAACAGGTAAGATTTTTTAATATGCAAAGAGTCAAGATAGGTAGATAAAATCGGTGGATAAGATCAGCTTCTCATGTAAAAATCGCCTGATCACTTATTTCCTAAAGTTAGGGAAACCAACACAGATAAATTGGATGTGGGATAAATCTGTGCAAACGTTAAAATTTATAATTCCACTGATATTAATGTGGCGGAGTTGTGTGGTTGTTTCTTCAAATCAAATATCTGTGGATCTCCAAAGCTGGATTTGTTGTTTGTTCATTGCTGGGAATCAGAAATCTGGAAAGCAAAAATATTGTAGCAACATCACAAGGGGACATCAAAATAGTTGGGAATCAGAACTCGCTTCGACATTTGGCTTATGTAATTATTTCAAATTGTAAGCCATAATTTATTATTAATTGATGAAAGCAAGCTCAGTCTCTGATGAGGGAATGAAGAAACTCTTCACACAACAAGGAATGATCACTGATGTAATTATTTCTAATTGAGTCTCAGAATTTATTAACTTAATAGCCCAACTTTACAGCTGAATTATTCCGTGAATAACTTCTTTCTGTATCTACTGGCATGTAACCTCACTATTGGTAAAACAAAAGAAATATATTGAACAATAAAATGGGAATAAAATCAGATTAATAAATGGACCCCATTGTGTAACTGCTACTCTCATAAATGCTCTAAATCAAAAATATCACATTGGCTTATGGTAACACATGCAAAAATAAAAAATAACTGAACAGAGATACACAATGTAAAAATGTACATAAAAGTTCAAATGGATGTATAAATTAAATGAGTAATTGTTTCAATAAATATTTATATGTATTTAATACATGGCTAAGTAATAATCACAATATGCTTAAACAATATGTCACCATTAAGTCTGACTTCTATTCAATTCAGATTAAAGTCCTGTATTAGCAGCATATCCTGAATTCATTTGATCTCCCAGCCACTAAATTCATTTGGTAATAGGGTAACCCGAACCCTATACTGTTAAAATGAATGGCACTGTAAACAGATATTTACCCATGTATTAAATACATTTAAATATTTATTGAAACAATTTTGCTCTTAATTCATACATGCTTGACCCTTTATGTAAATTTTTACAAGTGTATCTCTGTTCAGTTATTGTTTTTATTTTTGCATGTTAACCGTTGAAAAGCCCATATTTATGACATACCCAGTCTTAAATATTCATGAAAACTTGATCATGTTCATGACAGGTGCTATGTTTATGACAGTGTCATACCATTCTTACGAACACCCCTTCAAATAAAGTGTTAAGTAACTTTCTAATATGATGTATAAAAAAGTCATAAAAATAAGAAAAATGTCATGCACAATGTAAAACACAATTTAATTTCTGTTATCTCTATCTTTTAATTTTTGACTACAGCTATGCTGCCCTGTTCAACTTCAGCTCTTCTTCTCCTAATCATCCTCCTTGTTCACTCCTCTGATCTGTCCTGTCGGACCGGGACCCAAAGCGAATGTGATGCTGCTCCATTTGTACCAGGCTACAATCTGGTGGGGAAAGGTTTTGATATTGTCACACTGCAGAGAAAAAACGCTAGTGTGATTGATGTGAAGACTTACCTGGGCTCCAGAGACAGCTGTATTCTCTGCTCCAACCCTCTTCAAAACAATACGTACCAAAAAGTAATTATAGATGCATAAATAAAGAGCTGCATTTCTGACTTTAGGGATTAACAATAATGCGACTTTTGTTCATTTTAAGCTTCCATCTTCTGTTGAGGACTGGAGTGCCAGCAGTCAATGCAATGGTGACATCAGCAGTTATCAGAACACTGCTAGGTAAAGTATTTAAACCAGATTGTGAGCACTGTAAAAGTTGAATCACATAATTAAACTAACAATTGCCGGATGTTTTTTACATGTTCCAATTACATGTTCCAATCAACCATGTATTTTTATTGGACCTTTATGTGGTCGACCAACACATAGTGGATAATTCTGAAGTGGAATCTAAATGTGAAATATGTGGTGTGCATTGATACAGATATTCTGATACTTACGAAGATATTCAAATGCAACCAGTTGACTTCAGAGCTCACCTAAAATAAATGTATGATTTTTTTAAAAAATCAATAAAATTCACCTTTATTCTCAGTTAAATTCACAGTAAAGGTTACAAAAAGCATCATGAGGACCAAAGCAAAAACATGTGTTAATGTTTGACGCAGAGTTAAGTTGCAACACAAAATCCCAAACTTGAGACAAATCCTGGAGAACGTCTCGCCTGTCAGGGGAACGGTATCAAAGTGATGAAGGATGTCTGAGGTTGTGTATTGATTTCTCTTTGCCTGTAGCACACTGACCGTGATCTGCAGAGCGCGGGCAGCCTTTTACACTGTAAAACATTTGGGCCACATTTAGTTGACACTACTATCTTCTAGTTTTTAAGTTAAATAAATGTAGTTTTAGATTTTTAACCTAAATGTGTGAGTTTGTGAAAGATACATTTACAGTAGTAAGCTATCTTAGCATTTTATTATTTTTATCAAACCTAGAAGAATTGAATAAACTTCAGTTTATAGATTAGCACTAAAAACACTGAAAGAAGAAAAACACAGGAGTGGGAACTATTTCCCAGAATGCTTAGCGGCATTTTTTTTCTGTCCAGAGATGGACGTGCATTACATTGATCTGACTTTGGTCTGTTATTAAGGCAAATGTTCATTTTAATAAGTTGTAACTCTTTGCTAACAGTTGTTAAGCAGAATTTATGTTGTTTGTTGTTCATGTTTATTAAATTCATTAGCAAATGATAATTTTTGATCTAATCAAATTGAAACAAGGATTTTAATTGGTCTGACATAAAATATGTTACGTTATGAAGTTATTTTAACTTGATAAGGTGAGTAAAAATAATACAGAAATGTGTGAAGGCATTTTATTTTATCGCATCTTGTGAAATGATTATTTGGTTTAAAGTCAAGTATTAAGTTAAAACTCACAATTCAAGATTAAGGACATGTGCTCAAGAACCATCCTGCTACAATGAGATTCAGTTTAACTGTGAATAACTATGAATAATTGATAAGGAAAATTACTAACAAACCAGAAGTTTTGATTAAAATTAAAAAAGGAAAAAATAGGCAAATACAGACCCATTCACTAAATTTCAATATCATTGAAAAGTAAATTTGTTTCAGAAGTTTTATGAAGTGAAA
>VMRN01000070.1:2246381-2291648 GCA_010277015.1 Poeciliopsis turrubarensis
TAAAGGGAACACTCAAACAACACAATATAACTCCAAGTACATCAAACGTCTGTGAAATCAAACTGTCCACTTTGGAAGCAACACTGATTGACAATCAACAATGATTTTGTTGTCAGCACATTCAACTTTTACAGGACAAAGTATTCAATGAGAATATTTCATTCATTCAGATCTAGGATGTGTTATTTGAGTGTTCCCTTTATTTTTTTTGAGCAGTGTATATCATCACATATATATTGTATATAATATATATTCAATAATAATTTAAATAATAATGATTATTTAAATTATTATTGAAATAATTGTGTAAATTTGTCTTGGTGTCTAGATTTATACTATCAACAGCAGCTGACTTAAGCGAAGAGTTCAAAAAGCAGTTAGAAATCCTGCCAAGTCATTACAACTCCTCCACAAAGGATGAGTATTTAAAGCTCATACAGACCTATGGCACACACTACTTCAGAACGGTGAGAACTTTCACACACACATTGTGAATTAGTTACATATATTTTTCAGCAGGGAAATGTTTTAAAGAACTTTAAACCTTTTTTAGGTTCATCTTGGAGGGCGACTGAGACGAGTGACGTCTACACGAACCTGCTTGTCCTCCATGAATGGGTTAAGCTCAAATCAGGTAATAAAATGCACAAAACAACAGATTTTCACACAACCATATATGATACTTCCATGATACCTATGCCCAGGGATGAAAGTAAGCCGATACGGTCTGGCACTGCGTACCGGTAAAAGATTCTGTGTCAGTACGCAGTACCAGGAGGATGGCCCAATACGGCCGTCAGTTAGACTGGCTGCATGTTTAGTTAAATTAGCTAACAGTAGGCGAGTTGAGTTGTTGCTCATTTTGTCTGATCACCCACTGGATAAGTCCCACCCATGCACTGAGTAAGAAAAAAAAACAAACTCACTGAGTAATACTCACTGACAGCAAGTTGGATTAAAAATTATGCACAAATCAAGAGAAATATTAATTTTGTTCAATAAATGCTCATTTACAGTTGTTAACTCCACATGGCAACAATATTTGACATGGGTCATTTTTATGTTTGTTCAGTATAATTGTGTTCACGTTAAATCAGCGGTGGTTGCTGATCGGTTTGGTGCATTTGATTTATAGACTGGGACATTTTACACAGGTGGTTCACAGAGACATAATCAATGCCACTTGCAGTGGGACATGAAGAACAATAAATCGCTTATCATTTTAAAGAAAATAAAAATAAAGAAAAGAAAAACACAGCGGACAGTGAATTTTTAATTTAAGCGAAATCAAAACCTGATAAAAGTGCAGAAAACAAGAGCTAATTTGTTCAAAAGAAAATACAGTGAAGAAAAAGTTACTGCACATGCTACAAAATAAAATTGTTTATCGGTGTCTAAACATGACAGCTGCAGTTGAAAGAGGACAAAAAAAAATGTAGGCTATTCAAGTAAAACTGGAGTAATCATTAGGCCCGAGCAGCAAAGCGTTGCGAAAGCCTGTTGTTTTCATGCTGTTTATTGTTACGATTCTGCCCCACTGAAGAGGGGGCTTTTGGGGAACTTTATTGTATTCAAAAACTCACCAAACTTGCCGGACGCATCAAGCCTGTTTAAAATTTCGTATTTTAAGGTCGTCGCAAAAATCGCAAGAGAAACGGCTCCGAGAGCAACTTTCAAAAGACCCTCTGCCATGACCTTACTTCATTGCAGAGACATGAAATTTGGTGAAATCACTTGTAGAGCTCCCCAATTTTGACCCCATTTTTGCCGTTTACAGCCTTCATATTTGTTTATTGTCAAACTTTGAGTATTCGCCATGAAACATCAAGGTTCAATAACTTCCACTTGCAAGGTCACAGCTGCATCAGATTCCCTATGTCTCTATACAGACCAGTCCTGATCATATTGTCATGGTCAGTTGATGACATCACTTTAGCCCCGCCTATTTCTGGCAACTTGTTTTTGCTACTGTATGTCTCACTTTTACTCTGTTATTTATATGGGTTTCATCCTGTGCAAACTGACTTAAAATGCTAAGATGATTAACTCTGTGAATGCTGGCTGCTGGCTGAACTGTGTGGGTGTGGCGAAATGGCGAATTACAGTCCCTCACAATGTGCATACGATCGTCTCTAAAACACACATGGATTATTCGATTGGCGCCCAACGGGATATGTATGACCTTTGTTCACCTCTGAAGAGCCTGACAGCATTGAAATGTAATTTGACTCCACCGCGACCCGAGGTTAATCCATCATCTATATCTCCTCGCTGCATCAACCGATCTGCCCCACATTTTTTTTAGCACTGGCTAACGCTACTTTAAGTATTTTTAAGTGTGATTTTTTTTTTGTTTTGTTTTGTCCATTTTAATTTCCAAGGATTTCTGCATGAACATATTCTTCTCTGCTTGTGTCTGGCTCATTATGTAAATGTCTGGCGTAATGCACCTTTTAAAAAAATCTCTTTGCTGTTCTTTCACCCAGGTCCACACCTGTTTATCGATGGGTATTGCTGCTGGCTTGGGGCTGATGAAAATCTCCAGTGTCCCAGATTATTGCTTTGGTATCCTACAAAACCGGGACACCGCCACTGGCTACCGCTCTGGTCTCCACCAACACTACACAGAAGTGTCAGGAGGAGATGGGTGGTTGGGGGAGTTTTCAATTTCCAAAGATGATTCCAAAGCCTACAAGAAATGGCTGATGAGCCTGAAAGAACATCCCGATGTTGTTTCGTACTCCCTTCGACCTCTCTATCAGCTCGTGCCAAGCACGCCTCAAGAGGCAGGGTTGAAAGCTGCTATTGAGGAGTATTTGAAGGACACTGCTGAGGAGAAATCACCACAAGAACCACGCTGTGAGGTCAAAACTCCTAATTTGGCCCCTAACTGCTGCCCTCTGCTCGCCTCAAGGGGAACTCTAACAGTGACCATTGTTCGAGGCTGGTATCTATTTGGAGATGATATTGGAGTAACTGACGGGTGGGTTGATGCAAAGGTAAATAAAGACCTTATGGATCCTTATGAGCACACCTTTTATATGGCTCATCTTTTGTTCACAGCTATGCCAAGATGTACTATGGTTCCATTTATCGCAAGACAAACACGGTTGAATCCGATGATCCTTGGTGGAACGCTCAGTTTAGTTTGGGCAAGGTCAGTAAACGTTATCATCACAGATTAGCTGAAAAAGCTCAACAACAGACAAACTGATCCATTTACTCTGCAGATGCAGCAGAATTTAAAGAGTTAATACCAGCATTATTTTTGCAAAATAAACTTTCAATTACCAGCAGTGAGGAGAACTGGGTTTTTATGCATCAGTCTGGAAAGGAAAGATTCTTTGGTGTCACCAAACTAATTTGTTAGCAAACTGTTAGGTATTTTCCTCGAACCTACATAAAAAATACCACAGACAACGTATATGAATTAAATGGTCAAACTTTTGCAAAAGGAGAAATCTCCATCAACAGCTTCTTCAAGCCGTTCACAGAGAGTTCTGATCTGCTTTCACGTGAGCTCCGTTTTTATTGTCAAAGAAAAACAGTCACAGGGGGCAGTCAGGAAACAACAGAGGTCGTAAAACATCTAACACAAACAAACCAACAACTCAGTTCCAGGTGTGATATCTGACCAACCATCTGAGCCCAGTTCAGCTCTAGGTCAAACTAGCAATTAAGGAAGTAAGCAGATAAACACAAGAAGAATTTAAGGTCTGAGAACCATAAAAGTTTTACTACCTCTGTGAAAACAGTCATCAGTTTCCTTTCTTATACAGATATAAGAAAGGAAACACTCTAAACTAGAAATCACATTAGACTGAATATGAACTAAAGTAATAACAAAATGATAATACTAAAAAATATCTATCACAAACATTTCATGTTGGGTCAATAATCATTTAATATCAGAAATGCGTTGTAGCTTCCATTGCAACTAGACGATGTTAAATTATAGATCATGAACTAATTTGTTCTTCAAGTTTTTGTGTGCATGAGACAGCAGCCAAAAGAAAAGAGCACTCACCTTTAGGCCTGACTCGTTCTGGTTTTGGTTCTCAGAAACAACCTGGATGTCTGTGGACATGTAGCTCCCACACTCACTGCTCTGCTTATCCTGTAGTTGAGTTAGGAAGTGCTAACCCTCTCTAAACGCTTTAACAAATCAATCATGAGCATTCTTATGATTGACCATTCTTATGTACATTTGTTCTTAGGTACATTTGATGTCCAAGCAACAAATATACAAAATGAACCTTCAATGTCAAAGTAGAAACGTTTCGTCTAGTCATTTTCTCTGACCTTCTGATTGCTTATTTTTTGTTTTTAAAACCCTGTTTGAACTAAATAAATCAAATCAAATGAGACAAAACAAAGTATACAATGATATGTAATGCAGACAAACAGCATATTATGTAGGCAAACTTGGGGATGGACAATCAACTCCATTTCTAGATCCAAGTCAGACTGTAGATTCTTTATATTTTAGGATACTGATTCAGCACTTGCATGAAAAGGAATTAGGTTTTACTTGATTAGATCATGCACATTTCATGGTGTTTATGGTCCAATACAGATAAAAGTAAAAACAGAAAACAAAAATTTACACATATATTGTGTGAACAAACACAGCCCAGCTGATGTATTTCATATCTTGTGTTTCAACTAAGATTACACTGCATTTATCAATATTTGATATTTTCTATATCACCTAAATAATTTGACTTTGTATGTACAAATATGCATCTGAATGATCCTCCTTTTAAATTTTCTTATGAAGGTGGACACAAGACACCTTCTGACGATTGAGGTTTGGGATGAAGACCCGAAATATGACGACCTTCTCGTAAAGTGCGAGAGGTACCTGAGCCCGGGCGCTCACAGTTTGTCGTGCAAAGGAACATATGGAACAGTTGAGTATAAATACACGCTGACTTGTGACCCATTTCTGACTGGAGAACAGTGCAGAGCATATAGTCCATCTCCTGTCGTGATAAGAGATTGGTATTGGCTATGAAAACATTTAATTTCATCATGTAACTTTAACTCACTAAAGCTGATAAAAAAACTCGCAAATTATACTTCATCACTTCACTTTGTTGAAGACCGAGCTAAATGTGTATTTATCTTACAATGAAAAAATTCAAGATTCTGTGTAACATTTAATCACAAGAAATAACTGCTTCAATATATGCAACCAGAAATTGTGTTTCTGTTAATGACAATAAAATTTTTAAATTGCTACAAGTTGTTGACTTCATATGTTTTCAATAGATCTTGTATAATTAGTTGTGGAGAAGTAATTATGAATTATGTCTTATTTGTGTTACTAATAAGTGGCAAGTTAAAATGTAACTTTGGTGAACTATTTATTGCTTTTTGTCCAATTAAAATAAATTGTTTTACACAATTTTCACCTTAAACAGTTTGGTTTATTAGAAAATGCAGGTGTAATTTAGCCACACAACGTGTCACAAAACTATCTGGTCAAGACCTGTATGCAGCAAAGCAGAGAACAAAGGACATATTTTCCAATATCCATCCCCAAGATTGTTGTTTTCTTACATTTTTATGGTTAAAATCAAGAGGCGCTGATAAAATGTATTAATTGAAATCATCTTTCATCATGTAGTCATGTTTGAAACAGTGAAGACATCTCATGAGCCAGAATGTTCAATGTTTTTTTTCTTATTATTTATTACATAAAAGGTCCAGGCACCACAGTTTCACAGTTTTCCTTTAGAAGACCTTGACTTTTAGGAAGACGGAAAGGGGGCAAAAAATCATCTTTCCTTTCTGGCCTGCAGTGATTTAGAAAAGCAAAAAGGTTTTTCTGTTATTCCTTGACCTAAAACTGCACACATCATTATTACTGCTTGTTTGAATTTGTTTTCAATACTTTCAACAACTTCATGTTTCTAAAAGTCTTTGGAATAGGCAGCAAAAACCACAGCAGCTTCCAGTCCTCTCAGTCCTACTTTTGAGGAAATAGATCCTTATTCCTAAAAATGTCCGGCTTCTCTCGCTGTTTGCTCCTATGTCACTTGAGTTTAATGTTAAATTTTCCTAAAATGTTCAAAACTGATTTAAAGTCAGACAATCTGCTGCAAGTAATTCAAAACGCAGATAACATACACATAAACTAGCTTTTCAAGTTAAACTTCTGTAGCATAAATCTGACATTTGGGATTCTGCAGAAGCCAAAATAATTAAATAGTGAAGGAGTCCACTGGAACAACCTCGATCTGAAATGTGTGAAGCCAAAGCAGCTATCAGAGTCCAAGAGGCTTATTTTAAGTTTAAAAAAAATAAATACAAAAAATAGAATTTAGAGTTGACTGACGGTAGTAGTTATTCTCATGAATAACAATTTAAAAACAGACCCGATTACTTTGTCATAGAGTTTCCCTGAATTCAAAACCCCCAAAAAATCAAAGCTGTAAGTGAAGCACAATGGCAGCCCTCTGCATGCTAATATCACTCTGAACTATGAAACCCAAGGAGGCATTGGTGGGAAAAAAATCAAACATTTGTGTCATTGTGATCTGATATGATACAAGCAACAAAACATTAGCATAAATAGGAGTTAGAGGGCTACCTCACCCTGATTTT
This sequence comes from Poeciliopsis turrubarensis, assembly GCA_010277015.1. Lineage (NCBI taxonomy): Eukaryota > Metazoa > Chordata > Actinopteri > Cyprinodontiformes > Poeciliidae > Poeciliopsis > Poeciliopsis turrubarensis. The sequence goes on from VMRN01000070.1 coordinate 2,252,994, forward strand.
CTAATTCAGTGGCTGCATCTTTAGGTGGACAGGAAGTTACAGGTTGTTACCAAACAGAAGCATGAGAAGTGGAAATATCCGGTAGAGAATATCGCCAAGCTGTGGCATAAACACAAACTACTGTAAGAGCACAAATCTTTGTTAGGGCCCATTAAATCAGGCGTCAGAATTATTTAAAAGTCAGAAGACTTCAGCTGATTCATAAGTGGAGGAAGTGAAACATGCAGTGCAATAAGCAGTATGTTAGTGGCGGCGTCCATCTTGTCCTCAGACATCTGAAGGAACAGGACAAGAAAATTTGTCCTGCAACGTGACAAACATCACGACAATTCATCCGAGGGTTTTGGAAAAAAACTCTGAAAAGCCCAACAGCAAAAATCAAAGTCAAGATTAAGCAGGATGAAAAATAAAATGATGCTTTAATGTTGGAAAAAAGTTGCGGAGGTGTCTCCCATCATCATCATCATCATCATCATCTGGGCCGGAGCCTCTTCCTCTGTTACCTCTTCAACATCCAAATTCTGGTCCCAAATTTCTGGGACCCGGTTTTCAGATCTCCATGCACATTAATGCTGGCTGACTCAGTGGACAAAGCATTTGGAATGGTTTGATATAAGTGGAAAAATAATACTAAAAACAATAACATAATATAAAACCACTGTGTTGCGTGACTATGAGGCGAGAGCGAAAGCTCCTCACCGGGGTGAACCAGCATGATGAGGGATTAGCGCTGGTTCGTTAACCACAAGATTAAAACCCTGCCATTTGTGTGCACTATTACACATATTTGTCATGCAAATTATGTCCAAGCAACAAAGGTGGCCTATACCTAGGTAATACTGTGCGCATTAGTGAATATGAATGTGAGGAAATACTGCTTGAAAAAGGAATGCTGGATTTCAAATGGAACCGAAATATATGAAGGATGGATAGAAGTTATCGTCATCTTATACCAAAAAGATGCATCTAGAATGATAGAAAAACCTGTCGGGTCCCCATCCTGGTTGCAAGCAGTAGCCTTGAACTACGTGGCTACTACTTGCATATAGCCATTTCAGTCATTGACAATGTGGTTCACAGCTAGTGCTGGAGCAAAATCATGGCCTGAAGGACTAGCTATCAGAGAGCAACTGATTCAGATTCCATGCCAAGATAAAGGTGGGATTGAACTGACATTTCAAAATTTAACTCACCATGATATCACCCTGATTGGACAAACGTCATTTTGCTGGATGTATAATGTTGGTTCAGTTTCCCCACTAGAAACTAAGCGTGTGGAGGGTTAGAAAAACTGCTGCTATTGGATAGTGTTGCTACCAACCAAACAGAGCATTTCAGCCCTCCAGCACAAACAGAGCCTTGGGATCCATCTGTAGATCTGAGTCATCTGTCAGAGAGTCAACAATCACAAGTAAAACAGATGCTCAGAGAAAAGTATGATGTGTTTGCAAAAGATGACTGGGACACAGGAATGATCAAAGATTTAGAGATGGACATTCAGCTTAAAGATAATGTGCCAGTTAAGAAAACATGCAATGCTATTCCTCGACACCTCTACCAGGAAATAAAAACATACAGGATTTACTTAACTGAGGTTGGATCCAAACCTCAGTTAGGTTTGGATCCTGTGGTGTGTGTGAGGAAGAAAGGTGGAAGTCTTTGTCTGTGCATAGACTACAGACTGTTGAACTCAAAAACAATCCCAGACCGTCACAGGAAGTGCTATAAAACCTTGTCAGCAATTCCTGGTTCATATTGTTGGACGTAGGGAAGGCCGACCACCAAGGTTTCATGAGTGAGAAAAGCAGATCATGTGCTGTAATCTGTGAGAATCCCATTTGGGCTGACAAATGTTCCCCAGCTGCTTTTCAGCACAAACATGCCTGGGGCAAATCAGACATGAAGTTTGTTTATCTTACCAGTTAATGAAGATGACACCAACAAACTTTGCAATATTGTAATATCTGTTGAATTACTCGCCTCATTAATTTACCTTTAATCCTATTTCTTGTGGATATCTTAGTTCTGAATTGCTATATTTCTTAAAATGTTGTTGGGGAACTTTTTTGTGGTAGAGGTTGTTGCACTCTAGAAGTATTTTATTTAGATTATTTCTATTTTTTAAAAGTTATGGATAAAACACTCTTTCATTCATTTATTTAATACATTTTATTTGTCCTATTAATTTTATTTTTTAAAACATCATGCCTAGTAATTTTTGTTCAAGCATGTATGTATTCCAAAATTAGAGCTGCGTGCTACGTGAGCGTTTTTGTAGAGGAAGTAGCGTCAGTTGTAAAGTTGTAACTAGAAGCAGAAACTATGTAACGGTTTTTCTGTGCGCCAATGCCCGGCTGCTCCACAGAGAACAATTCCAAGAAAAATACACACAGAGTGGCGCAAATCTAGTTGCCGAAACTAAAGAAAAATTCCTGTTTTATGTGTTCAACACAATAAATCCACCGGAAGTCAAATATTATAACCTTTTGACTTTTCTGTGGCACGGGGTATGAAACCACATTCATCACAGGAGTGACTGCAGGATCAAGTTATTTACTATAGCAAGTCAATGGCAGACTACACTAAGCATTTTTATGATGTCATATTAATAGGAATAATATGACATCATTAAAATATTTAAATAAATTTTAATTGCCATTATCTTGTTTTCTTATTAAGTGAAGCAAAATTTAACTAGCTTTTTATGCGGTTGGCTGACGTGCTGTTATACCTTTCCTTCATTGCAGTTCCGGTAAAATTATTTATTCTACCAGAACAAAAAGTTCCAGTAGAACTGTTTGTTCTGTTAGCGTAGATACTTCATACAGAACACTGCAAAAATAAAAACCTCAAACAAGAAACAAAGTAACTACGTCCAATTGACCTTTACACAATGTTCTTTATGAATCCTTATCTCTCCAGAGCTGCTGCTTTATAAACCACAGGTCTCAGCTCAGTATACTTAGCCATTGCTTGTTTCAACTTATTTTCACTCTGCTTTTGAACAGGTAAGATTTTTTAATATGCGAAAGCAAAATAAAATTAACTGGGGGGAAAAAAAAAGTAGCTTTGATAGAATACACTGTAGCAAATAAAAATATTGTGAGTTTATTGAGTTCAAAAAATTTTTAAAGAAGACTACTTTCTCATGAATTTAATTCCACTGATATTAATGTGGTGGAGTTGTGTGATTGTTTCTTCAAATCAAAGATCTGTGGATCTCCAAAGCTGAATTTGTTGTTTGTTCATTGCTGGGAATCAGAAATCTGGAAGCCAAAAATATTGTAGCAACCTCACAAGGGGACATCAAAATAGTTGGGGATCAGAACTCGCTTCGACATTTGGCTTATGTAATTATTTCAAATTGTAATCTATGATTTATTATAAATTAATAAAGCCAAGCTCAGTCTCTAATGAGGGAATGAAGAAACTCTTCACACAGAGAATGATCACTGCTATGCTTATTTCTAATGAAGTTTGAGAATTTATTAACTCAATAGCCCAACTTTACAGCTGAATTATTCTCTGAATAACTTCTTTCTTTAACTACTGGCATGTAACCTAACTACTGACAAAATAAAAGGAATATTTTGAATAAGAAAATGGGAATAAAATCAGGTTAATGAATGAACTTCATTGTTTTTTCAAAAATGTCGACTGGCTGAATCTTTTTGTGTTATCTAGAACTCTTTACTAATGTTTCACCATCATTAACTGCTACTCCCATGAATAAATAAGCTCTAATTAAAAAGTGTGATATTAGCTTATGCTAGCACATGCAAAAATTAAAAATAACTGAACAGAAATGCAGATGTAAAAATGCACATAAAATTTCAAATGGATGTATGAATTAAATGAGTAATTGTTTCAATAAATATTTATTTGTATTTAATACATGGCTAAGTAATGATCACAATATGCTTAAACAATATTTAACCATTAAGTCTGACTTCTATTCAATTCAGATTAAAGTCCTGTGTTAGCAGCATATCCTGAATTCATTTTATCTCCCAGCCAGACCCTCCAAATTCACTTGGTCATCGGATGACCCTAACCCCCTAACCCTAACCCGAACCTTAACCCTATACTGTTAAAAAGAATGGCACTGTAAACAAATATTTACAATATTTAAATGTATTAAATACATTTAAATATGTACTGAAACAATTTCCCATTTAATTTATACATGCATTTTAACTTTTTTGCATATTTTTACATCTATATATCTGCTCAGTTATTTTTTTATTTTTGCATGTGTTAGCTTAACTCTTTCTGTATTACTTCATATGACAGACATGACAACTTGACATTAACCAAGAATGATCATCTGTCATAAATATGTCATAATAGTTGTCAATTATCAAAATTTTAAATGCTATGTATCATTGTGTATTATTAAATTACTAATTTTTTTTAATTTATTAGTTAATTTCAGCTTATCGTAATGAAGACATCTTGACGTCAACTTTGCATTAAAAGTTGACATCATTTACTGTGTGACACTTAATGACAACCATCATAAATATTCATGAAGAATAATTCATGTTCCTGACAGGTGTTATGTCACATTTATGACGGTGTCATGTCAGAGTTATGAACACCCCTTCAAATCAAGTGTTAACTAACTTTCTTATATGATGTTGCATAAATAAGTCATAAAATTAAGGAAAATGTCATGCATAAAGTAAAAAACTGTTTAATTCCTTTTTTCTCCATCTTTTTCCTTCTCACTACAGCTATGCTGCCCTGTTCAACTTCAGCTCTTCTTCTCCTAAGCGTCCTCCTCGTTCACTCCTCTGAGCTGTCCTGCCGGATCGGGACCCAAAGCGAGTGTGATGCTGCTCCATTTGTACCAGGCCACAATCTGGTCGGGGAAGGTTTTGATATTGTCACACTGCAGAGAAAAGGAGCTAATGTGATTGATGTGGAGACTTACCGGGGCTCCAGAGGCAGCTGTGTTCTCTGCTCCAACCCTCTTCAAAATGATATCGACCAAAAAGTAATTTAAGATGCATAAATAAACAGCTGCACTTCTGACTTTAGGGATAAACAATAATGCAAATTCTGTTCATTTTAAGCTTCCATCTTCTGTTGCGGACTGGAGTGCCAACCATCAATGCAATGGTGACATCATCAGCAGTTATCACACCTCTATTAGGTAAAGTATTTAAACCAGATTGTGAATACTGTAAAAGTTGATTCACATAATTAGACATTAGACATTTGTGAGAGATTCTGATACTGATATATTCAAGTGCAACCAGTTGACTTCAAAGCTCACCTTAAAGAGGACTTCCGGCGTCATGGCGACTAGTATGGCAGCATAGAAAAGAGGTCCTGCATCGCTAGTTATAAAAGCCCCCTAATCCAAGGTATTAACACCTTAAGAGTTTCTCTCTCTCAAGAAGAATGATGGATTCTTCTTGAGAGAAGAATAGGGGATAAAAACAAGAAGTGACGAGTCCAGTCTCGGAACTCAGAAATGTGACATGAAAGCAAAGCTTGTGAAACACACCAGGTTAAGGAAGGAGAGAAGATGGTGGATGAGGCCTTGCCTGCTTAATTTAGCTCACTAAAAAAGGTGGTGGGTTAAGTCATGGCGGAGGGCATGCGGGACCTCAAATTGGAAATGAAGAAAGAGTTAGCGCAAAAGTGAGAATAAGCTTAAAGGAAGAAATTAAAGACCTATTGAACAAGCTGACAAACGAAATAAATCAACAGGTGAGCATCGCTATCAACAAGACCAAGGAGTTGGGTAAGTGTCTTGGAGAAATGGAGAAGAACATGGAGGAGAAAGAGAGATGGGACACTGGAGTGAGAGATGCTATCGTCCAGCTGCTAAATGACCAGAAATTACTTCGGGAGAAGATCACGGATTTGGAAGGGTGCTCACATCGGAATAACTTGTGGTAAAGTTTGAAGCAGAGTTAAGTTGTTTCATAAAATCCCAAACTTGAGACAAATCATGGAGAACGTCTCGACTGTCAGGTGAAAGGTATCAAAGCGATGGAGGGTGTCTGAGGTTGTGTATTTATTTCTCTTTGCTTGTAGCACACTGAACGTGATCTGCAGAGCAGGGGCAGCTTTATACACTGTGAAACATTTGGGCCACATTTAGTTGACACTACTATCTTCTAGTTTTTAAGTTAAATAAATGTAGTTTTAGATTTTTTAACCTAAATGTGTGAATTTGTGAAAGATACAGTAGTAAGCCAAGTTAGCATTTTATTAAATTTGTCAAACCTAAAAGTTTATAGATTAGCACTAAAAACACTGAAAGAAGAAAAACACAGGAGTGGGAACTATTTCCCAGAATGCTTAGCGGCATGTTTTTCTATCCTGAGATGGACGTGCATTACATTGATCTGACTTTGGTCTGTTATTAAGGCAAATGTTCATTTTAATAAGTTGTAACTCTTTGCTAACAGTTGTTAAGCAGAATTTATGTTGTTTGTTGTTCATGTTTATTAAATTCATTAGCAAATGATAATTTTTGATCTAATCAAATTGAAACAAGGATTTTAATTGGTCTGACATAAAATATGTTACGTTATGAAGTTATTTTAACTTGATAAGGTGAGTAAAAACAATACAGAAATGTGTGAAGGCATTTTATTTTATCGCATCTTGTGAAATGATTATTTGGTTTAAAGTCAAGTATTAAGTTAAAACTCACAATTCAAGATTAAGGACATGTGCTCAAGAACCATCCTGCTACAATGAGATTCAGTTTAACTGTGAATAACTATGAATAATTGATAAGGAAAATTACTAACAAACCAGAAGTTTTGATTAAAATTAAAAAAGGAAAAAATAGGCAAATACAGACCCATTCACTAAATTTCAATATCATTGAAAAGTAAATTTGTTTCAGAAGTTTTATGAAGTGAAACATATATCAAATATTTCAACACATATGAATTTTTAAAGCCTTTATTTCTATTAATTTTTATGATTTTCAACAGACAAGTAATGCAAATCCAACATTGAAAATTGGAATAACACAGAAACACAATCAAAATATTTTTGAATGCAGAAGAAGGAAATTCTGATGTTATTTTCAAAAGTACTTTTAATCTGAAAACCAAGCCACATGTGCAACCATTTTCTAATTTATTGAATATAACTGATCCGCCTCTCGCCCAGAACTTTAGCTGGACATAGGCACCAGTACCCATCCTGACCCAACCAGGGACAAGGGTGTAAGAAAATGGATGGATGGATGGATGGATGGATGGATGGCAACAACTGTAGTTTATGGTTTCCTGCCTAAAACGTCTTAGATATTAAAATGACAATAGTTAAATCAACAATTTCACTAAACTTAACTACCAAATTAAAAATATAAAAAATTAACTGTGTAGAATGTAGATGTTTAAAAATGATGACTTCCTTTAAAATGTCCCAACAGCTCTCTGATGAAGTCTTACATATTCCAAGACACCAATGATGGGATGGTAAGAACCATTTCATTCCTGAACATTTCAGAATATTTCCAATGCAGCCCTGAGTTTTGATAACACAACCCTGATAGAAACCTTGCTGCTGATTTTCTGTCTTTCAGCATTTCATTTCAGTTAATATGTGCTCTTCCAAGAAACAACATTTTATTATCTTTTTACTTTGCATTCAGTTAGAACTGAAGTGATTAATTAGAATAGTGATAGAAAAATATGGCTTCTTATTTAACTCCTTATAAACTACACGTGTTGTCTGTACTTCATCAGGTCGGCCTGGATTTTCAAAAAGTTCTGGAGTCTGACATGTTAGATGCGGGAGGAACCGGCTCCGATGTCTACAAGTTCATTTCAGAAAGGAGCAAAGAGGATCGCCACACTTACAGCATACACACTGTCACCTGCAACAGTTATGAGTAGGATGGAAATATGACTTTTTTCATCGAGTTCTGACAGGTCATGGTTATTGAAATAATTGTGTAATTTTGTCTTGGTATCTAGATTTATACTATCAAAATCACCTGCCTTAAGCGAAGAGTTCAAAAAGCAGTTAGAAATCCTGCCAAGTCATTACAACTCCTCCACAAAGGATGAGTATTTAAAGCTCATACAGACCCATGGCACACACTACTTCAGAACGGTGAGAACTTTCACACACACATTGTGAATTAGTTAAATATATTTTTCTGCAGGGAAGCATTTTAAAGAACTTTAAACCTGTTGTAGGTTAATCTTGGAGGGCGACTGAGACGAGTGACGTCTTCACGAAGCTGCTTGTCCTCCATGAATGGGTTAAGCTCAAGTGAGGTAACAAAATTCACAAAACAACAGATTTTCACACAACCATATATGATACTTCCATGACACTTATGCCCAGGAGTGAAAGTAAGCTGATACAGTCTGGTACTGCATACCAGTAAAAGATCCTGTCAGTACGCAGTACCAAGAGGACAACCCAATACGGCCGTCAGTTAGAATGGCTGCACTTTGAGTCAAAATATCTAGCAGTAGGCAGTTTGAAACATGAGTTAATCTGTTCATAGACTGCTTTTTTTCTCTCATGAATTTTTAATTTAAGTGCAATCAAAACCTGATAATAGTGCAGAAAACAAGAGCTAATTTGTTCAAAAGAAAATACAGTGAAGAAAAAGTTACTGCACATGCTACAAAGTAAAATTGTTTATCGGTGTTTAAACATGACAGCTGCAGTGGAAAGAGTTCAGAAAAATAATATAGGCTATTCAAGTAAAACTACAGTAATCATTGGGCCAGAGCAGCAAAGCGTTGTGAAAGCCTGTTGTTTTCATGCTGTTTATTGTTTCTGCCCCACTGAAGAGGGGGCTTTTTGGGGGATTATCATATTCAAAAACTCACCAAACTTGGTGGATGAATCAAGCCTGGTTTAAAAATTTCGTATTTTAAGGTCATCGCAAAAATCTCAAGAGAAACGGCTCCTAGAGCAACTTTCAAAAGACCCTCTGCCATGACCTTACTTCATTGCAGAGACATGAAATTTGGTACACTTGTAGAGATCCCCAAGACTCTCAGAAATTACAATTAATGTCATCATGCAAGTATCACAGAAAGTCAGCCATTTTGGAATGAAATTTCACTTTTGACCCCATTTGCCGTTTACAGCCTTCGTATTTGTTCAAACTCCTCCTCGGAATTTCAATTGATCGGCTTCAAACTTGGTCAGTCTGTTCAGAGGGCATGGCTGCTTAAAAGTTATCAAAACGGTGAGTTTTTGTGTATGCTGAAGTGGCGTTACCAGGGGTAAAATTTTACCTACTCGCCATGAAACACAAAACTGTTATATCTCCTACACAAAAGTTCACAGAGTCACCAAACTTTCACTGATTGATCAACAGCCGGTGTTCTACAATACACAATGATCAAATGATGACATCACGTAGGCTACGCCCCCTGGGAACATGAAGTGTCATGTTTTACGGTGAATGGTCGCTATCTTAACCCTTTGATCTCATTAAAATGAAACTGTGTCCAGAGAAAGAAGACATTTTGTGTGTTGTGGATTCCACCCCTGACCGGTTTCCATGGAGCAGGTGGGCGTGGCGAAGTGCCCTGTAACGCCGTTGCCATACTTTTGGCTCTGAATTCCACAGTTTTGAGCCGATCTGCTTCAATCTCACTAGGATGGATCTTTGTCCGGTCCCCGACAGGAATCTAAAACAAACATTGGAGGGCGTGCCCTAATTTCCCTATAGCACCCCCCAGAATAATTTCAAAGATTAGCCCCAAGCCATGCTTTAATCTACAATTACAAAACTTGGTACACATGTCTATCTTGTCAGGAGGTACAAAAAAGTCTGTTGGGGCCATGGTCTAAACCCAACAGGAAGTCGGCCATTTTGGATCAAAGCCGCATTTTCTTTTTATAGACGTTGTATCTGATCGAACTCGTCCCACAGACTTCAGAATCACTCAGCAGAATCACTCTTAAGGCATTCGATGTGAAAAGTTATCAAAATATTTCTTGTACATCAAAGCATGTGTGTATGGCTAAGTGTTGAACTTTGACTATTCGCCATGAAAATTTAAGGTTCAATAACTTCCACATGCAAGGTCACAGCTGCATCAGACTTCCTATGTCTCTTTATAGACCAGTCCTCATCACATTTTCATGATCAGTTGATGACATCACTTTAGCCCCGCCTATTTCTGGCAGGAAGTCACCTGTTTTTTCTGCTGTATGTCGGTGTATGTCTCACTGCTGTATGTCTCACTGGAAATGTGCAAACCAGTTTGCACATGTCTACCCTGTGCAAACTGATTTAAAATGATAAGATGATTAACTCTGTGAATGCTGGCTGCTGGCTGAATCCTGTTGGCATAGCAAAATGGCGAATTGCAGTCCCTCACCATGTGCATACGATCGTCTGTACATCATGCATGGATCATCCGATTGGCACCTAACTGGATATGTATAATCTTTGTTCACCTCTGAAAAGCCCGACAGCATTGAAATGTAATTTGACTCCACCGCACCCTCTAAGTCAATTCATCAGCTATATCTCCTTGTTGCATAAGCCAATCTGCCCCCAATTTTTTTTTATTGCGTCATCGGGGAGCGCTGCCGAACGCATCCATGCGTATCGCCAGGCAGACGGGCACGGGAAATTTGTGAGAGTGTTTGCGGTGTCTGGCAGGTGGTGGTGCCGGAACCCCCCGTGGTACCCAGTAGGCCGGAGCGGCGCTGAGCTGCTAGAGCAGGGGTGTCAAACTCCAGTCCTCGAGGGCCACTGTCCTGCAGTTTTTAAATGTGCCACAGGTACAAAAACGCTGGAATGAAATGGCTTAATTGCCTCCTCCTTGTGTAGATCAGTTCTCCAGAGTCTTGCTAATGACCCAATTATTCTATTCAGGTGTGGTGCAGCAGAGGCACATCTAAAAGTTGCAGGACAGTGGCCCTTGAGGACTGGAGTTTGACACCTGTGTGCAAGAGCTTCAAAAGGACGCGTGGGGCTTTAATACTTATTACAATGAGCAGTAGTAGTGCGATACTTATTTGCACATATTACCTCACTAAAATTATTGTCATGTTACCGGCAAGAATTTAAAACTCCTTTCACCCCTGCTTATATTGTTGCCAAATACATGAAGCTGCAAAAATATGAAGTTCATCGCTTCCAAAAAGCTACTCTGAGTATTTTCAAGTGTGATTTGTTTTTTGTTTTGTTTTGTCCATTTTAATTTCCAAGGATTTCTGCATGAACATATTCTTCTCTGCTTGTATCTGGCTCATTATGTAAATGTCTGGCGTAATGCACCTTTTAAAAAAAATCTCATTTCTGTTCTTTCACCCAGATCCACACCTGTTTATCTTTGGGTGTTGCTGTTGGCTTGGGGCTGATGAAAATCTCTAGTGTCCAGAAGTCTTGCATTAGTGTCCTACAAAACCAGGACTCCGCCACTGGTTACAGCTCTGGTCTCCACCAACACTACACAGAAGTGTCAGGAGGAGTTGGCTGGTTGGGGAGGTTTTCACTTTCCAAAGATGATTCCCTTTACTACAAGAACTGGCTGATGAACCTCAATAGACTTCCAGATGTTGTTTCTTACTCCCTTCGACCTCTCTATCAGCTCGTGCCAAGTAAGCTTCAAAAGGCAGGGTTGAAAGCTGCTATTGAGCAGTATTTGAAGGACACTGCTGTGAAGAAATCACCACAAGAACCACACTGTGAGGGCTCCACTCCTAATTTGTCCTCTAACTGCTGCCCTCTGCTCGCCTCAAGGGGAACTCTAACAGTGACCATTGTTCGAGGCTGGAATCTATTTGGAGATGATGTTGGAGTAACTGACGGGTGGGTTGATGCAAAGGTACACAAAGACCTTATGGATCCTTATGAGCACACCTTTTATATGGCTCATCTTTTGTTCACAGCTATGCCAAGATGTTCTATGGTTCCATTTATCACAAGACCAAAATGATCCAATCCAACGATCCTCACTGGAACGCTGAATTTAATTTGGGCAAGGTCAGTAAACGTTATCATCACAGATTAGCTGAAAAAGCTCAACACACAAACTGATCTATTTACTCTGCACATGCAGCAGAATTTGAAGAGTTAATACCAGCATTATTTTTGCAAAATAAACATTAAATTACCAGTAGTGAGGAGAACTGGGTTTTTATGAGTCAGTCTGGAAAGGAAAGATTCTTTGGTGACACCAAACTAATTTGTTAGCAAGCATTTTATGTTGGGTCAATAATCATTTAATATCAGAAATGAGGTTTAGTTTCCATTGCAACTAGACGATGTTAAATTATCGATCATGAACTAATTTGTTCTTTAAATTAAAAATTTAAGTTTTTGTGTGCATGAGACAGCAGCCAAAAGAAAAGAGCACTCACCTTTAGGCCTGACTCGTTCTGGTTTTGGTTCTCAGAAACAACCTGGATGTCTGTGGACATGCAGCTCCCACACTCACTGCTCTGCTTATCCTGTAGTTGAGTCAGGAAGTGCCAATCCTCTCTAAACGCTTTAATAAATCAATCATGAGCATAAGAATTTGGCTCTCCAAACAACAAATGTACAACATGAACTTTCAATGTCAAAGGAAAAACTTTTTGTCAAATTGGTTTCTCTAACCTACTGATTGTTTTTTTTTTTTTTTTTTTTTTTTTTTTTTAAACCTCTTTTAAATAAATAAATCAAATCAAATGAGACAAAACAAAGTATACAATGATATGTAATGCAGACAAAAAGCATATTATGTAGGCAAACTTCAGGTTTGACAATCAACTCCATTTCTAGATCCAAGTCAGGCTGTAGATTCTTTATATTTTAGGATACTGGGTCAGCACTTGCATGAAAAGGAATTAGGTTTTACTTGACTAGATCATGCACATTTCATGGTGTTTATAGGAAAGTGAAAATAAAAGTAAAGACAGAAAAAAATGTAAACATTTGGACAGAAACCACTTTACACATATATTGTGTAAACAGACACAGCCCAGATGATGTATTTCATATCTTGTGTTTCAACTAAGATTACACTGCATTTATCAAGATTTGATAGTTTTTTTTATCACCTAAATAATTTGACTTTGAATGGGAAAATATGCATCTGAATGATCCTCCATTTAAATTTTCTCATGAAGGTGGACACAAGCCTGGTTCTGAAGATTGAGGTTTGGGATGAAGACCCGAAATATGACGACCTTCTTGTAAAGTGTGAGAAGTACCTGAGCCAGGGCGCTCACACTTTCACGTGCAAAGGACCGTATGGAAATGTTGAGTTTAAATACACGCTGACCTGTGACCCGTATCTGATTGGAGAGCAGTGCAATCTTTATAAACCATCTCCGTAGTGACAGGAGATCGGTGAATTTTGGGAATGAAAGTATGTAATTTTATCAAGAGACATTAACTCACTAAATCTGATAAAAACTCACAAGTTATACCTAATCACTTCACTTTATTAAAGACCTAGCTAAATATGTATTTATCATACAATGAACAAAATTCAAGATTCTTATAATCACAAGAAATAACTATAATGTATGCAAACAAAATTTGTGCAAAATTGTGACAATAAAATTTGTGAAATTGCAAAAGTTGTTGATGTCATATATTTTTAACAGATCTTTAATTAGTTGTATGAATTATGTCTAATATGTGTTATTATAAAAAAGAGAGAGACGTAGTTACATTACAGGATGTGTTACAAAACTATTTGGTCAAGACCTGAATGCAGCAAAGCGGAGAACAAGAGGACATATTTTTCAACATGATCATTGTTTTCTTACAGATTTATGGTTAAAATGAAGAGGTGCTGATGAAATTTATTAACTGAAATGATAAAGTGAAACCCAGACTCCTTCTGCCACATAACAAATTATGCTGTCATGCCCATTAAAAATGATTCTGACTTCCAGTGAGGATCCGGTCGAGATTTGATGCTGCCCTCCTGCAGAAACTTTCTATTGAATAAAATGTTTAACTGTGCGATCCATGTTGTCCGTAATTGTTGCTTGCACCAGAGTCATCATGACAAGGACTGGATGATAAAACAATAAAATCAATCATGATACTGCAACAGAGTATTAGGACCAGGCTACAAATATATTTACGAGAAATAAGCCATACTATTATAAGAATATAGTCAAAATATGAAAATTTTATTCTCGTAATATTTTTGACTTTATCCATATATTACTTTGATTTTATTCTCATAATGTTATGACTTTATTATATAAAAATGTTTCCTTTATTCTGGAAATATTTGTATTTAATCCTGGAAATATTTTGACTTTATTCTCATATCACTGCTCTAACTTCAGGTTTGTATAAGTTTGACTTCATTCTCATACGACTTTACTCACAAAATTCCATCTTTTTTCTTAGCTTATACTTTTCATTTTATTTTATGTTTTTATTAATTTATTTTTTATCCTGGCCTTAATACTCCATCATACGATACATGTGATCAATAGCAATAGAAATACATCCAATAGAAATTTACAGATCTCTGATCCAGAACAGCACAACATTCTGGGGGATGGCGGCAGAGAAAAAGCTATTCAATTTCTCACAGCCAGCTGAGGAAGACTGGTGGCATCAACTCACTCATGTATTGGTTACCTAGCAACAACCGGATGAGAGGAGAGAGCCACAGAGGGACTGGATTCCTATCGGGCCTTTTTGGCCTGAGGGACCTTGGAAGCAGCTGATTGCTACCAGCAGTCCAAACACCATGCAGCTTGCATAGTTGTTGAAACAAAAACTTAGGTGTGGGAGGAGTTTGGAGAGGCCATGGAAAAAGACTTTGGTTTGGCTTGGAGGCGATTATGGTCCACCATCCGGTGTCTCAGGAGGGAGAAGCAGTACAGCATCAACACTGTTTTTAGCGGGAATTGTGTGCTGCTGACCTTGATTCAGGACGATGTGGGCCGGTGGGCAGAGTACTTTGAAGACCTCCTCATGCCTTCCATTGAGGGTCAGGCTCTTCAATTTCTGGAGATGAGGTCACCAAGGTGCTTATAGAGCTCCTCGGTTGCAGTTTTCTGATTGATCCTCAGTTACCAACTTTAAAAAAAACCCTCATCTGCCGATTTTGATTTTGGCCGATACCAGTTTTTTTGTTTGAAATGTTTCTAAATATAACAAGAAAGTCACTGAGTTAGAAACAATATGAATATTGTTCACTGCAAATGTGCAGACATGACCTGGTGGGCTAGTCTGTCAGTCAACCTCTCACTGTAAAGAAGAAGAGGACAAAGGCTGATTTTTAAACCTTTGCTGAAGAGGATAAGATCAGGAGATAAGATGGGATTCACATGTCGGCGGATCACAATCCCAAAATTAAGAAAATCGGCACCCAGAAATCGACTGGTCGATAAATGTATCCTATATTATACACATAGGATGTAATGTAAACACAACTATCAGAAATGCAATAAGTTTATAGCAGGTGTGCAGCTGATCTAATCGGCTAACTGTTGACTCCAGCAATTCACATTGTTAGCAGAAATAGAGGGCCCCAAAACCAAATTTCACTTAGGGCCCCCTGGAGACTTGGGCCAGCCATGACTGTAACCAACAGAGAAAGATAAACTTCACTGTTGAAGGATCTATGGCCCTAGAAGAGCAACTCCATGAAAAGAGCAGAATGGCAAGACAAAACAAATGAGCATTAATTGAATTTTGATTAACATGGGAGGAGTTTGCCATATGTTCGCAAATCAATGCAGCACGTTTTTTCCTATGCATACCACACCAAAACGGCACATTTACAGCAGTAATGAAAGTAAACTGAAAGCAGAAGTGAAAGAGAATGAGGGAAAGAACACTTGGTCATGGAAAGGCCTGGAGGAAATGTTAGGTGAATGGGGAGCTTCTGCAGTCTGTTACGGCCCAGCTCAGATGACTGCAACAAAGAACTGGGAGGACACGACAACAAGAACCATTCTAACCCTTTTACAGGCATTTATTATTAATATGATTGTCTAGGGACAGTGGGTGGCGGCCCGAGAACTGCAACCCCCTATCAGGAGGAGATGGACCTTGGGGACTATATTCAGATGGATAAGCAAGGAGAGTGGACATAAGATGGACTAGCGCACATGACTGCCTGGACCAGTTAGTCATACAAGTTATATACAAGCAACAGAGTTGGCTTACACTTGGTTAATACATTCAGGAACATGTGTGTGAGCATGTGTGAGTATGAATGTGTGAGAAAGTGTGGGAATGGATGCAAACATCATATGGTTGTATTATTCTTTCGAAGTGTGTAATCCCAACACTTTGAATACTTAGTTACTCTGAACTTTATGTGTTTTTATGGACACTACTTCATAAGTTTATCAGGTGTTTAATGGCCTGGTTCCAGGTTGGATCCAAACACCCTACTCCTCATACTGATCTCCTGCGGTGTGTCTGAGGAAGAAAGATAGAAGTCTTCGTCTATGCATTGACTACGGACTGTTTAACTTTAAAACAATCCCAGACATCATCCAATTTGTAGGATACAAGAGTTCTTAGAAAACCATGGAGGCAATTCCTGGTTCACAGTGTTGGACCAGGGGAAGGCCTACCATCAAGCTTTCATGAGTGAGAAAAGCAGACCAAAATGTACACCTTGTGGACTGTACGAATTGGTTAGAATCCCATTTGGGCTGACAAACGCCTCAGCTGATTTTCAGCACTACATGGAAGGATGACTGGGGAAACTCAGAGATTAAGTTTGTGTACCTTACGTGGATGATGTATTAATGTTTAGTTCCACCTTTGAGCAACACATCCAAAGAAATGCAACTTTTTCAAACAAGAAGTCTGTTATGTGGGTTGCATTGTGTCAGCTGAGGGAAACAAAAATAAAACTAAAGAGGTGGAAGAGGTAAGAACTCTTGTGCAAAAGACACCACAAACTGTAAGATAAGTTAAAAAAAAGTCATGGGCTTTGTCAGCTGTTACAGAACCTACAGAGAAAAATTACAAGCTACACTCTGGCAAGCTGGAGTTTCTTAAAATTTTATTGTTTCAAACATTATGCCTAGTTATTTTTGTACAAGAGCATACATTTTACAGAAGTAGATCTGTGTGCTACGTGACGCACAGCTCACACAAAGTATCGTCAATAAAAAGTAAATGACGCTACTTTGTACCGGAAGTAGCGTCAGTTGTAAAGTTGTAACTACAAGCAGAAACTATGTAACGGTTTTTCTGTGTGCCAATGCCCGGCTGCTCCACAGAGATCAATTCCAAGAAAAATACACACAGAGTGGCGCAAATCTAGTTGCAAAAACTCAAGAACTCCTGTCTATTTTATGAGTTCAACAGAATCACAGAATTAAAAAATGCTTCAATAAATTTCAATCGCTGTTACCTTGTTCCCTTATTCACTGAAGATAAATTTAGACTTGCTTTTTTTCTGACCTGATGTTAAAATATTCCTTCATTGCAGTTCCGGTAAAACTATTTATTCTACCAGAACAAAAAGTTCCAGTTGAACTGTTTGTTCTGTTAGCGTAGATACTTCATACAGAACACTGAGAAAAATAAAAACCTCAAACTTTAGCGGCAGTTACAAGAAACAAAGTAACTACATTCAATTGACCTTTACACAATGTTCTGTATGAATCCTTATCTCTCCAGAGCTGCTGCTTTATAAACCACAGTTCTCAGCTCAGCACAATCACACATCGCTTGTTTCCTCTTCTTTTCAGTCTGCTTTGGAACAGGTAAGATTTTTTAATATGCAAAGAGTCAAGATGGGTAGATAAAATCGGTGGATAAGATCAGCTTCTCATGTAAAAATCGCCTGATCACTGATTTCCTAAAGTTAGGGAAACCAACACAGATAAATTGGATGTGCGATAAATCTGTGCAAACCTTAAAATTTATAACTTCACTGATAGTAATGTGGTGTAGTTGTGTGGTTGTTTCTTCAAATCAAATATCTGTGGATCTCCAAAGCTGAATTTGTTGTTTGTTCATTGCTGGGAATCAGAAATCTGGAAAGCAAAAATATTGTAGCAACATCACAAGGGGACATCAAAATAGTTTGGAATCAGAACTCGCTTCGACATTTGGCTTATGTAATTATTTCAAATTGTAATCCATAATTTATTATTAATTGATGAAAGCAAGCTCAGTCTCTGATGAGGGAATGAAGAAACTCTTCACACAACAAGGAATGATGATATACTTATTTCTAATCGAGTCTCAAAATTTACTATGATTTCTTTCTTAAACTACTGGCATGTAACCTAACTACTGATTAAACAAACAAAATATATTGAATAATAAAATGAAAAATAAAATCAGATTAACGAATAAACTTTATTGTTTTTTTTTTCACAAATATCTCCTGGCTGAATCTTTTTGTGTTATCTAGAACTCTTTACTAATGTTTCACCATCATTAACTGCAGCTCCCATAAACTAATATGCACCAACTCAAAAATGTGATATTAGCTTATGCTAACACATGCGAAAATAAAAAATAACTGAACAGAAATGCAGATGTAAAAATGTACATAAAAGTTCAAATGGATGTATGAATTAATCCATTTGAGTAATTGTTTCAATTAATATTCAACTGTATTTAATGCATGGGCAAGTAATAATCACAATATGGTTAAACAATATTTAACCATTAAGTCTGACTTCTATTCAATTCAGATTAAACTCCTGTGTTAGCAGCATATCCTGAATTCATTTTATCTCCCAGGAAGGCCCTCAAAATTCACTTGGTAATAGAGTAACTCTAACCCTAACCTCCGAACGCTAACCCTAGACTGTTAAAATGAATGGCACTGTAAACAGTATTAAATACATTTAAATATTTATTGAGACAATTTTGCATTTAATTCATTCATGTTTGAACCTTCATGTACATTTTTACATGGTCAGTTATGTTTTTTTTTTTTTTTTTTGCATGTTAACCGTTGTAAACCCCATATTTATGACATAACCAGTCTTAAATATTCATGAAAACTTGATCATGTTCATGACAGGTGTCATATTTATGACGGTGTCATGTCAGTCTTACAAACACCCCTTCAAATAAAGTGTTAAGTAACTTTCTAATATGATGTTGTGTAAGAAAGTCATGAAAATAAGGAAAATGCCAAGCACGATGTAAAAACCTATTTAATTTCTTTTGTCTCTATCTTTTAGTATTTGACTACAGCTATGCTGCCCTGTTCAACTTCAGCTCTTCTTCTCCTAATCATCCTCCTTGTTCACTCCTCTGATCTGTCCTGTCGGATCGGGACCCAAACCGAGTGTGATGCTGTTCCATTTGTACCAGGCCACAGTCTGGTGGGGAAAGGTTTTGATATTGTCACACTGCAGACAAAAAGAGCTGATGTGATTGATGTGAAGACTTACCGGGGCTACGGAGGCACCTGTATTCTCTGCTCCAACCCTTTTCAAAACAATATGTACCAAAAAGTAATTAAAGATGCATAAATAAAGAGCTGCACTTCTGACTTGAGGGATTAACAATAATGTGACTTTTGTTCATTTTAAGCTTCCATCTTCTGTTGTGGACTGGAGCGCTAGCAGTCAATGCAATGCTGACATCCTCAGCAGTTATCACACCTCTATTAGGTAAGGTATTTAAACCGGATTGTGAATACAGGTCGAATCACGTAAACAAACTGCCTAAGACAAGATTTTTTTTTATATTACAATCACATGTTCCAATCAAATTTTTTTTGGACCTTTATGTGGTCGACCAACACATAGTGGATAATTCTGAAGTGGAATCTAGATATAAAATATGTGGTGTGCATTTAAACTTATATTCTGATACTTAATATATTCAAGTGCAACCAGTTGACTAAAATAAATGTATGATTTTTTTTTAAAAATTGAGAAAAATCACCTTTATTCTCAGTTAAGTTCACAGTTAAGGTTACAAACAGCATCATGAGGACCAAAGCAAAAAAAATGTGGTAAAGTTTGACGCAGAGTTAAGTTGTAACACAAAATCCCAAACTTGAGGCAAATCATGGAGAACGTCTCGACTGTCAGCTGAAAGGTATCAAAGTGATGGAGTGTGTCTGAGGGGTTGTGAATTTATTTCTGTTTGCCTGTAGCACACTGACCATGATCTGCAGAGCAGTGTCAGCTTTATACATTGTAAATCATTTGGGCCACTAGAAGATAGAGAAGACTACTATCTAGACTTTAAGTTAAATAAATTTTGTTTTAGATTTTTGACCTGAATGAGTCAGTTTGTGAAAGATAAATTTACAGTCGTAAGCTATTTTGCAAACCCAAAAAAAGTTGAATAAATTAGAGTTCATATGTTATCACTAAAAACACTGAAAGAAGAAAAACACAGGAATGGGAATCATTTCCCAGAATGCTTAGCGGCATGTTTTTGAATCCTGAGATGGACGCAAGTTACATTGATCTGACTTTGGTCTGTTATTTCGGGAAATGTTCATTTTAATGAGTTGTAACTCTGAGCAGAATTATGTTGTTGTTATTTATTAAATTCATTGGAAAATGATGATTTTTGTTCGAATCAAATTGAAACAAGAATATTACTCATTCTAATATAAAATACATAGTTACTTTAACTTGAGAAGGTGAGTGAAAATAATACAGAAATGTGTGAAGGCAGTATTTTATTCTTTCCTATTGTGAAATGATTATTTGGTATAAATTACAACATTAATTTAAAACTCACGATTCAAGTTTAATGCGCTAACAGAACGTACAATGTTTAGACAACTTACCTCTTCTTGTTAAATCAACTTCATGAACTTTAATTTCTGAGTTGGAACCTAAACAATTTTCATATTGACTTCAATTGCATTTGAAAGCAGCAGATAAGACTTTCATTTTAAAGTCGTGTTACCTTCAAATATTTTATGGTAATAACTGTAAGTCGAAGAACCATTTCTTGAAATTATTAACAAAATAGAAAATTTTATTTAAATTATCAAGTGAAGAATCAAGGCAAAAACAGACCCATTCATTAAATTAAATATTATTGAAAAGTCTGTTTGTTTCAGAAGTTTTATCATTAAGTGAAACATATAATATAGAATAATAATATATGTTATATATTTAATAAATTTTTAAAGCATTTATTTCTATTTATTTTGATTATTCTCGACATACAAGTAATGCAACTTTAACATTGAAAATTGGAATAACAAACCAATAAAAATATTTTCTAATACACAAGAATAAAAAGTGTGTTTGTTACCTGCTCACAGGTTATTTTATGAAGTACTTTTATTCTGAAAATCGAGCCACATATGGAAGCATTTTCTAATTTATTGAATATAACTGTAGTTAATGAATACCTGCCTAAAAGAATTAGGTATTAAAATAACAGTAGTTAAATCCATAATTTCACTAAGCTTAACTACCAAATTAAAAATCTGAAAAATGAACTGTATAAATGTTTAAAAACGATAACTTCCTTTAAAATGTCCCAACAGCTCTCTGATTGAGGCTTACACATACCAAGACATCAATGATTGGACGGTAAGAAACAACTCAAAGATGAATATTTCACAATATTTTCAATGCAGCCCTGAGTTTTGATTACACAACCCCGATAGAAACCTTGCTGGCTGATTTTCTGTCTTTCAGCATTTCATTTCAGTTAATATGTGTTCTTCCAAGAAACAGCATTTTATTATCTTTTCACTTTGCATTCAGTTAGAACTGAAGTAATTGGTTAGAATGGTGAAGAAAAATATGGCTTCTTGTTTAACGCCTTATAAACTACATGTGTTGTCTGTATTTCATCAGTTTGGCATGGAAATTGAAAACTTTTTGTTTTACAAATTTGATGTGGGAGGATCCAACTCCGATGTCTACAAGTTCATTTCACAAAGGAGCAAAGAGGACCGCCACACTTTCAGCCTACACACCGTTACCTGCAACCATTATGGGTAGGACGAAAATTTGACATTTTTTATTGAGTTCTGACAGGTCATGGTTATTGAAATAATTGTCTAATTTTGTCTTGGTATCTAGACTTATATTGTCAACAACACCTGCCTTAAGCTTAAACTTCAAAAAGCACTTAGACATCCTGCCAAGTCATTACAACTCCTCCACTATGAATGAGTATTTAAAGCTCATACAGATCTATGGCACACACTACTTCAGAATGGTGAGATCTTTCACACACACACATTGTGAATTAGTTACAAATATATTTTCTGCAGGGAAGCATTTTAAAGAACTTCCAACCTGTTTTAGGTTAATCTTGGAGGGCAACTGAGTCGAGTGTCATCTTCACGAAGCTGCTTGTCCTCCATGAATGGGTTCACCTCAAGTGAGGTAACAAAACGCACAAAACGGCAAATTTTTACACAACCATGTGTGATACTTCCATAATACGAACATCCAGGGATAAAAGTAAGCCAATACGGTCTGGTACTGCGTACAGGTAACAGAATCTGGACAATAAATACAATAAACTTCAGCAAAGGCTTATTTATAGACGTTAACTCCACATGGCAACAATATTTGACATGGGTCATTTATATATTTTTGTTCAGTATAATTGTGTTCAAGTTATTCTGCTTTGTTAAATCAGCACAGCACACCTCGAAAACAACTGCTTGTTAACTGATAAGAGACGGTGGTTGCTGAGCGGTTTGGTGCATTTGATTTATAGACTGGGACATTTTACACAGGTCGTTCACAAAGACAAAAAATGTCTTGCAGTGGGACATGAAGAAGAATAAATCCCTTATCATTTTTGAAATAAAATAATAAAAACAGGGAAAACACAACGGACAGTGAAGTTTTAATTTATGCGAAATCAAAACCTGATAAAAGTGCAGAAAACAATAGCTAATTTGTTGAAAAGAAAAGAGTGAAGAAAAAGTTTCTACACATGCTACAAAGTTAAATTGTTTATTGATGTTTATATATGACACCTGCAGTGGAAAGAGGTCAGAAAAATTAATGTAGGCTACTCAAGTAAAACTACTGTTATTATTATTATATAATAATAATATTATTTGCACATATTACCTCATTAAAATTATTGTCATAGTATTGGCAAAATTTTGAAACTACTCTCACATCTGCTTTGTAGGATTGCGAAATACATGAAGCTGCAAAATTATAAAGTTCATCACTTCCAACAACCTACTTTAAGTATTTTTAAGTGTGATTTCTTTCGTCCATTTTAATTTCCAAGGATTTCTACAAGAACATATTCTTCCCTGTTTGTGTCTGGCTCATTATGTAAATGTCTGGTGTAATGCAGTCTTTTTAAAAAATCTCTTTTCTGTTATTTCACCCAGATCCATACCTGCTTATCTATGGGTGTTGCTGTTGGCTTGGGGCTGATGAAAATCTCTAGTGTTAAGAAGTCTTGCCTTGGTGTCCTACAAAACCAGGACTCCGCCACTGGTTACAGCTCTGGTCTCCACCAACACCACACAGACGTGTCAGGAGGAAATGGATGGTTGGGGACGTTTTCACTTTTCCAAAATGATTCCATAACCTACATGAAATGGCTGATGAGCCTCAAAGAACATCCAGATGTTGTTTCGTACTCCCTTCGACCTCTATATCAACTCGTGCCAAGCAAGCTTCAAAAGGCAGGGTTGAAAGCTGCTATTGAGCAGTATTTGGAGGACCATGCTGTGAAGAAATCACCCCAAGAGCCATACTGTGAGGGCAGAACTCCTAATTTGTCCACTAACTGCTGCCCTCTGCACGCCGCACGGGGAACTCTATCAGTGACCATTGTTCGAGGCTGGAATCTATACGGAGATCAGGTTGGAAAGACTGACGGGTGGGTTGATGCAAAGGTAAATAAAGACCTTATGGAACCTGATGGCAACACCTTTTATATGACTCCTCTTTTGTTCACAGCTATGCCAAGATGTTCTATGGTTCCATATCCCACAAGACCAAAATGATCCAATCCGACGATCCTCACTGGAACGCTGAATTTAATTTGGGCAAGGTCAGTAAATGTTATCATCACAGATTAGCTGATAAAGCTCATCAACATTTACTCTGCAGATGCAGCAGAATTTGAAGAGTTAATACCAGCATTATTTTTGCAAAATAATCATTAAATTACCAGCAGTGAGGAGAACTGGCTTTTTATGAGAAAATCTGGAAAGGAAAGATTCTTTGGTTTCACCAAACTACTTTGTTAGCAAACATTTCATATTGGGTCGATTATCATTTAATATCAGAAAAGTGTTGTTGTTTCCATTGCAACTAGATGATGTTACATGATTGACCATGAACTAATTTGCCCTTCAACTTGTTCACATGAGACAGCAGGCACAATAAGAAAAGAGCACCGACCTTAACTCCTGACTCGTTCTCGTTTATGACTGCTTATGTGACCAACAGGGGAAGATCTTTTCAAACAAGATGCAGCAGAACACAGGATAGTACACAGTATTTTAACTATTTCCTTAAAACATTTCTCCTTTTAAAAACATGGCTTCAGGCCTACAACTTGGTCCCTGGAAAGAAAGGGATCATGTGAAGGACAATTTAATTAATTCCAAAAAAATGAAACATGCAGTGCAAAAGAAAACAAATTAGTAAATCAAACCAGAAAATCGCAAACACATTAGTAGTGTCAATAATGACAAAATGTAAAAGAAAAACATTTCAAGCAGTGGAACAAATTGTTGTCCAGTTTCAGAGTCCTTTGAACAGGGCCAGAGGAGTCATGCCGCATCCACTAGCCTGCCCAAGCAGGAACAGGTTTAGTTGAGAGCAGCCCAAAAAACCACCGGCAAGACAAGACAGCAGAGTGTCCAAAGCTCTGACACTCCATAACAATCATGCACCTAACACAAAAAACTCATTAACTGTGGATTCAGGTAAAATCCACAGTTAATGAGGATTTTAATAAACACAGCCTCCCCACGGAGGGAGGGAATTAGCAGGTGAGGAATAGATGGAAGCTGATTGACACAACAACCTCCAGCTGGAGCCGCTAACACCAGCAGAGCAATGCTGCAGAAACACAAGGGAGGTACATCACCCAAAAGCCAGGCAGTGGATTCTATATATTTTAGGATACTGATTCAGCACCTGCACTAAAAAGAATTTGGTTTTACTTGATTAGATCATGCACATTTCATGGTGTTTATGACTGAGTACAAATAAAAGTAAAAACAGAAAGAAATCTGAAAATATTTGGACAGAAACCACTTCACACATATATTCTGTAAACAGACACAGCCCAGCTGATGCATTTCATATCTTGTGTTTGCACTAATATTACACTGCATATCAAATTTTGATATTTTCTTTATCACCTAAATAATTTGACATTGAATGGGAAAATATGCATCTGAATAATCCTCCATTTAAATTTTCTCATGAAGGTGGACACAACCCTGGTTCTGACAATTGAGGTTTGGGATCAAGACCCGAAATATGACGACCTTCTCATAAAGTGTGAGAAGTCCATGAGCCAGGGCTCTCACACTTTCACGTGCTCATCAACATTAGGAAACGTTGAGGTTAAATACACGCTGTCCTGTGACCCATATCTGGTTGGAGAACAGTGCACCGATTATAAACCATCTCCTCAGTGACAGGAGATTGGTGAGTTTTGGGAATGAAAACATTTCATTTCATCAAGTAACTTTAACTCACTAAATCTGATAGAAACCCACAATTTATACTTAATCACTTAACTTTGTGAAAGACCTAGCAAAATGTGTATTTATCATACAATGAATAATATTCAAGATTCTGTGTAACATTTAATCACAAGAAATAACTGCTTCAATATATGCAACCAGAAATTGTGTTTCTGTTATTGACAATAAATTTTTTAAAATTGCTACAAGATGTTGACTTAATATATTTTCGACAAATCTTGTATTAGTTGTATAAATTATATCTTCCATGTGTTACTATAAAAGAGAGAGAGAGACGTAGTTACATTACAGGATGTGTCACAAAACTATCTGGTCAAGACCTGTATGCAGCAAAGCAAAGAACAAGGGGACATATTTTTCAACCTGATCATTGTTTTCTGACAGATTTATGGTTAAAATCAAGAGGCGCTGATGAAATTTATTCATTTAAATATCTTTCATCATTTAAAGATCAAAAGAAGTGCACTTCTTTTGCACTTCTGCATAATCCAAATTAAGTCACCGGCTCCATAAGGCCCCCCACGGTTTCAATCCCAATAAATGCTAATATTTTATCACAAATATATAAATGTAGCATTTATTTATTGTTATGGTTTGTGGTAGTTGAGTAGTGAGGCAGGCACAGTAGAATTAGGTTATGGAGAGTAAATGGAGATTTAATAATGAACAATGCAGAAATCCAGGCAGCACAGAGTGAGCTAAGCTAGTAGCTAATCTCTGGTAGCAACTGGTACTCAAACAAACTGACAGCAGGCTAGACGAGGACCCGACAAAGAACAAGGAACACAGGTGGGTTTAAATACACATGGAGACAATCGAGGGAAATAAGAGACAGGTTTAACTAATCAAGGGGTAGACAGGACAACACAGAGACTCCAGAAAAACTCAAGACCTCACATTTATTGAGATTATCAATGCTGCTAAATTTGATCTAATGGTTTCAGCATACATAAAAGATATTAAATAGTTTAATATTCAAATATGAGACTTTAAGACATTGGCAAGTTTACTTTGTAAAACTTCAAAGAACAATATTCATTTTCTGTCGTTACAAATTTCCTTGTTTATCATATTTAGCACAGATCAGAGATGCTCTTCAAAAAAATTTATTTGTTGAACTATTTGTTTAAGTAAGATAAAGGTAAATCCATAATGTGATATTCCCCCCTGGTGATACATTCCCTGCTAATGTATCACAATTATGATACATTATGAATGGGTTAGAATCCCATTTGGGCTGACAAACCCCTCAGCTTTTTTCCACAACATGGAAGGATGTCTGGGGTAACTCAGAGATTAAGTTTGTTTACCTTACCTGGATGATGTATTAATGTTTAGTTCCACCTTTGAGCAACACATCCAAAATGTAAGGCAGGTGCATGTGGAATAAAGTTAAGGCCAAAGAAATTTTACTTTTTCAAACGAGAAGTCTGTTATGTGCATTGCATCATCTCAGCTGAGGAATACAAAATGAATCCTAAAGAGGTGAAAGCAGTGAGAACCTTTCTGCAAAAGACACCTGCAACTGTGAGATAAGTTAGAAAAACTCATGGGTTTCCTCAGTTATTACCAGAGCTAAGTACAGGATTTCTCAAATGTCAAAGCACCTCTGTACAATCTATTAGTTAAACAAAAGTCTGATCAAAAGAGGAGATAGAAAGCAAAAGGGAGGAACCAAACACCAAATCAGTTACCATTTCTATGGAAATAACAATATGTAGAGAAACTGTTAAGAAATGAGAAACATCGATCATTGTCTTTAAATGTTTTATTTCAAATACGGAAGCTCTCACTGAAGCGATACATTTCAGTCAAAACCACATTCTGGGGATTGCTGTGGTGGAGCAGGAGTTTAGCACAACCCATGTATGGAGGCCTCAGTCTTCGACGCAGCTGTCACAGGATCGATTCCGGGCCTGGCGAACTTTGCTGTATGTCTTTCCCACTCTCATTACCACCTTTTCCGTTGGGTTAGGGCAGAGGTCGGCAACCCAACATGTTGAAAGAGCCATATTGGACCCAAAAAACAAAAAACAAATCTGTTTGGAGCCACAAAAAAGTAAAAGCCTTATATAAGGCTCATAATGAATGCAAAACAGACTCTAGGTGTTTATATTAGCGTATTATCAAAATGACTAAGTGTATACATAATTAAATGTTTATTTTCCTTGCAGTGCGTCCTGGAAGGAATGATGCACCACGTGACTCTTCTGTTGTACGATGGTGCTTTAGTTTACCTTCTGTAAGGTAAACTATTGCGTTTCTATAATTTACTAAATTAAAGAAACGCAATAAATGAATCAGATTTTTGATATAATTTTTATTGTGAAGAGCGAAGGGAAAGTGTCATTTTTTTCCCCTTTTGGAACTCGGAATATCTTCTACACATTTTCATAGCATTGGAAAATGTTAAGAATGATTGTGTTGTGTTTGTCCTCCTACAGAAACCATATTAAAACAAAAAAATATATTTCCCACCCCCATCTTTTCCCATTTTCAAACATTTTTGATGAAGCTC
Source organism: Poeciliopsis turrubarensis (assembly GCA_010277015.1). NCBI lineage: Eukaryota > Metazoa > Chordata > Actinopteri > Cyprinodontiformes > Poeciliidae > Poeciliopsis > Poeciliopsis turrubarensis. Next base: position 2,281,083 of record VMRN01000070.1, read on the forward strand.
CAAAGAGCCACTAGGGCAGCGCTAAAGAGCCGCATGCGGCTCCGGAGTCGCGGGTTGCCGACCCCCGGGTTAGGTGGAGAAAAGCTTTCTTGACAACTCCCCCCACTTCATCTGTCGAAATGGCAGTTGAAACTGGGGAGTTGAAGGTAATGCACGGGCCGCAGCACGCCGTCCATAACTCCCTCGTCCACTGGTCGTGCCCGAGGAGATGAGAAAGCTATCGATGTGGATGTGTGATCATAACTGTCGTACAATCCCATCTATCCCAAAGAAAACCTGAAAAAGTCTAAGCTCACTACTCTTATTCCTATCAGCAAAATTAATTCAAAGAGTACCATAATGAGTCCAATAAATATAAATATAAACATATTGTGCAAATGAAAAAACACAGACAAGGTCATATATTAAATAGATTTAAGTCCATTATAAGGACTAATTGTTAAACATTTTATGAAAAAGAGAAAAAGAGAGAATTGAAAGAGATAGAATATAGGATAAAGAATCTCCCCCATTCCTAAGCCCCCACCCCCCCACTGAAAGAAGGTCGAGGAGAGAGAGAGCACCAGGGGAAACCGCCGGAACGGGCTGCGGCTCTCTCCCCCTCTACTCCCGTCAGTCTACATTGAAGGGATAAAGGAGAGAAGAGTGGAAGAAAAAGTTTAAAAACTAAGTCCCTAATCTAAGACTGACACTCAACTAATTCTCATAATCTTTATCTATCTTTAGTGAGCTACCTGAAGTGAAAAGGTTCCCATACTAAGGGGAAAACCAAAGGCGATACCCGTCATGCCCCCATTATCTATGACTCCACTGGAGACAGTCTCAGGTGCGACCTCTGGCGTGAAGAAGGAACCCACTCGTCCGAAGGCGCTCGCTTTTTTTTAGTCGAAAAGTCTCTCTCGACAACTCCCCCCACCCCGTTTACAGGACAGTTTAAATAGGGAATTGAAGGTATGCACTGGCCGCTGCACGCCGTCCGCAGCTCCCCCGTCAACTGGTCGCACCCAAGGAGAGTTGAGCTAACGCTTTGAGTGAGATGCTGCTGAGCTGTTGTGTTATGTTCCCCATCTGAGTTGCTTGCTAAATCTTAGCTGTAAAGTTGCTAAGCAAATGTGTTGTAGGCTAAAGCAGGTTGCTAATCTAAACTGAGCTGCTAACTATGCTAGATATGTTCCAGCTAAGCTGCTAACCCTGCTGAGCTAATTCTGCTACAGCTAGGATGCTAATTAGGCTAATTTTGCTAAAGCTAAGGTGCTAACTATGCTGTAGCTAGGCCAATTATGCTGAAGCTAGGATGCTAACTACTAGGGTAATTGTGCTAAAGTTAAGGTGGTAATTAGGCTAATTCTGCTCAAGCTATGGTGCTAACTAGGCTAAAGTTGGGTGCTAACTAGGCTAATTATGCTAAAGCTATGGTTCTAACTAGGCTAATTATGCTAGAGCTAGGCTAATTATGTTAAAGCTAGGCTAATTATGTTAAAGCTAGGGTGCTAACTAGGCTAATCATGCTAAAGCTGAGGTGCTAACTAAGCTAAGTCTGCTAAAGCTAGGTTAATTATGCTAAAACTAGGGTGCTAACAAAGCTAATTCGGCTAAAGCTACGGTGCTAACTAGACTAAGTCTGCTAACGCTAAGGTGCTATTCCTATGAAGCCAATTATGCTAAAGCTAAGGTGCTAACTAGGCTAATTATGCTCAACCCGGGTTAGGGTCAAGTTGTCCTGTCAAATAAAGGCCACTAGAGCCAATAAAACTTTCAAAAAAACACATTCTGTCTTCACACACACATGGTGGAAAAATAAGCACAAGGGAGAAAACTTGTCAGTCGGATGTATAAAACAACTTGAAGCAGACATAGACACCTACTACTATTATCACCTACATTACTGTATCTGACCTTTCAAATGCACCCGTTTCTTGCACTATGTGTGCTTAGAAAACTGTTTTTCTGCATACTTGGAAAGGAAATAAAACAAGCTAAGCAAACAAAACCACCTGTCATGGCGTACCCAGACCCGAAGAACCAATTTGTACAACATATTGACGCATCAGAGGACGGCCTCGGTGCAGTTCTCTACCAACAACAAGAGGCAGCACTAAGAGTTACAGCATTATGGGTCCTACTTGTCTTCCTCACTGGAGGAAGAGTAGTTCATACTTAAACTACAGTCCATACTTGCAGTGTGAACAGCAGCAAGACCTGCTAACTCATCCACTTTGCACAGGTTGATTTAGATTGATGATCAAAGAGATGAAGGAGCACCTGGAGAAAACCCAAGAAGGAAGAGGAAGCCCAGCAGCACCTACACTTATGATCGGTTGGGTCACCTGGCCTTTAAAGTCCTCAAGATCTGCTCTACCAGAGTATTTTTTCTGATAGAGACGATCAGAAAAAAACCCCTGACTATTCCGGTCGATCCGCATCCAAGGATTATTTTTATGGCAACACTTAAAAATAAATCAGTTCAAGGTCAAATTCTTTCCGTCAGTTTTACAGGCTAGTTAATATTGCAGTTTAATCTGATAAAGATAATATTCCATTGAAATTTGTGTTAATTTATGCTGTCATTGGTGAGATCAGATTTATCTTTATACATTTATTTAGACAGGAACACCACAGAGAGAAATTATATGAGAATAACAGTGACTTCAAACAAGTTGTTTAAGACATTTTATAGTGTGTTATTGAAATGTGTGACAAATCTATTCGGTAATTTCCTTGTCCCTTGGTGAAGATTTTGTGATGTCCATCAATAATTCTACATACTTTTCAACCTTTGATACTAATGGACTGTAGAGAGTTCTGGATGACACACATGCACTATCCTTCTTCTGGACGATAAGAAGCAAGATGACATGAGTTAATGACGATGCCACAAACAAAATGCAATTTTGCAATATTTGTTAATATACAGTCCAGGTAATTTAACTTTAATCCTAGTTCTTGTGAATATTGTTGTTCTGCATTGCTAAAAATCTTAAAATCTTCTTCGGCAACTTTTTTTCTGGCAGTTGGGTTTTGCACCGTAGAAATATTATATTTAAATTATTACTATTTTTTTAAGTTAAGGATAAAACACTCTTATCCATTTATTTAATACATTGCTTTTGTCTTAATTTTATTGTTTAAAACATTATGCTTAGTTATTTTTGTACAAGAGCATACATTTTTCAGAAGTAGATCTGTGTGGTACGTGACACACAGCTCACACAAAGTATCATCAATACAAATTAACTGACGCTACTTTGTACCGAAAGTAGCGTCAGTTGTAAAGTTGTAACTAGAAGCAGAAACTATGTAACGGTTTTTCTGAGCTCCAATGCCCGGCTGCTCCACAGAGATCAATTCCAAGAAAAATACACACAGAGTGGCGCAAATCTAGTTGCCGAAACTAAAGAAAAACTACTGTCTGTTTTATGAGTTCAACATAATCACAGAATTAAAAAATGCTTAAATAAATGTCAATAGCTGTTACCTTGTTGCATTATTGACTGAAGATAAATTTTAGAGTTGCATTTTTTTCTGACCTGATGTTAAAATATTCCTTCATTGCAGTTCCGGTAAAACTATTTATTCTACCAGAACAAAAAGTTCCAATAGAACTGTTTGTTCTGTTAGCGTAGATACTTCATACAGAACACTGCAAAAATAAAAACCTCAAACTTTAGCGGCAGTTACAAGAAACAAAGTAACTACATTCAATTGACCTTTACACAATGTTCTGTATGAATCCTTATCTCTCCAGAGCTGCTGCTTTATAAACCACAGTTCTCAGCTCAGCACAATCACACATCGCTTGTTCCCACTTCTTTTCAGTCTGCTTTGGAACAGGTAAGATTTTTTAATATGCAAAGAGTCAAGATAGGTAGATAAAATCGGTGGATAAGATCAGCTTCTCATGTAAAAATCGCCTGATCACTTATTTCCTAAAGTTAGGGAAACCAACACAGATAAATTGGATGTGCGATAAATCTGTGCAAACCTTAAAATTTATCATTTCACTGATGTTAATGTAATGGAGTTGTGTGGTTGATTCTTGAAATCAAAGATCTGTGGATCTCCAAAGCTGAATTTGTTGTTTGTTCATTGCTGGGAATCAGAAATCTGGAAACCAAAAATATTGAAGTAACATCACAAGGGGACATCAAAATAGTTGGGAATCAGAACTCGCTTTGACATTTGGCTTGTGTAATTATTTCAAATTGTAATCCATAATTTATTATTAATAAATTATTGAGTCTCAGAATTTATTAACTCAATAGCCCAACTTTACAGCTGAATTATTCCGTGAATAACTTCTTTCTGTATATACTGGCATGTAACCTCACTATTGGTAAAACAAATGAAATATATTCATCCATTCATCATCTGACCACCTTTTGTCCCTTTTGGGATCGGGAGTTGCTGGTGCCAATCTCCGGCTGCGTTCTGGGCGAGAGGCGGGATACAACATAAAAACAAACAGGACAAACAACCATGCACACACACACTCACACCTAGGGAGAATTTGGAAAGACGAATTAACCTAACAGTCATGTTTTTGGACTGTGGGAGGAAGCCAGAGTACCCAGAGAGAACCCACGCATGCACAGGGAAAACATGCAAAGGTCTTTCTCCATGCGGAAAGACCCCGGGCCTTGAATCAAACCCAGGACCTTTTTGCTGCATGCAAGAGTGCTACCAATTGCGCCACTGTGCAGCCCCACATGAAATATATTGAATAATAAAATGGGAATAAAATCATATTAATGAATGAACTTCATTGTTTTTTCTTTCAAAAATATCTACTGGCTGAAGCGTTTTGTGTTATCTAGAACTCTTTACTAATGTTTCACCATCATTAACTGCTGCTCCCATGAACTAATATGAACCTACTCAAAAATGTGATATTAGTTTATGCTAACACATGCAAAAATAAAAAATATCTGAACAGAAATGCCTTTGTGAAAATGTACAAAAAAGTTAAAATGTATGAATGAAGTAAGTGCGAAATTGTTTCAATTAATATTCAACTATATTTAATGCATGGGCAAGTAATAATCACAATATGCTTAAACAATATTTAACCATTAAGTCTGACTTCTATTCAATTCAGATTAAAGTCCTGTTATCAGCATATCCTGAATTCATTTTTTCTCCCAGCCAGACCCTCCAAATTCACTTGGTCATAGGATGACCCTAACCCCCGAACCCTAACCCTATACTGTTAAAATGAATGGCACTGTAAACAGATATTTACCCATGTATTAAATACTTTGCATGTTAGCATAACCGTTGTAAACCCCGTATTCATGACATAACCAGTCTTAAATATTCATGAAAACTTAATTATGTTCATGACAGGTGTTATGTTTATGACAGTGTCATACCAGTCTTACGAACACACCTTCAAATGAAGTGTTAAGTAACTTTCTAATATGGTGTTGTATAAAAATGTCATGAAAATAAGAAAAATGTCATGCACTATGTAAAACACAATTTAATTTATTTTGTCTCAATTTTTTTGCTTCTCACTACAGCTATGCTGCCCTGTTCAACTTCAGCTCTTCTTCTCCTAAGCATCCTCCTTGTTCACTCCTCTGATCTGTCCTGTCGGATCGGGACCCAAAGCGAGTGTGATGCTGCTCCATTTGTACCAGGCTACAATCTGGTGGGGAAAGGTTTTGATATTGTCACACTGCAGAGAAAAAGAGCTAATGTGATTGATGTGAAGAATTACCTGAGCCCCAGCAAAACTTGTCAACTCTGCACCAACCCTCTTCAAACTGATGTCTACCAAAAAGTAATTTAAGATGCATAAACAGCTGCACTTCTGACTTGAGGGATTGACAATAATGTGACTTTTCTTCATTTTAAGCTTCCATCTTCTGTTGTGGACTGGAGTGCCAGCAGTCAATGCAAAGCTGACATCATCAGCAGTTATCACACCTCTATTAGGTGATAGCGAATACTGCAAAAGTTGAATCACATAATCAAACTGACAAATACATGATTTATTTTTACATGTTCCAATCAACAGTGTACGTTTATTGGAATTTCATGTGGTCGACCAACACATAGTGGATAATTATGAAGTGGAAGCTAAATTTGAAATATGTGGTGTCCATATATTTGGATATTCTGATACTTACTGATATATTCAAATGCAACCAGTTGACTTCGGAGCTCACCTAAAATAAATTTATAATTAAAAAAAAAATCAATAAAATTCACCTTTATTCTCAGTTAAATTCACAGTGAAGGTTACAAACAGCATCATGAGGAACAAAGCAAAAACATTTTTTAATGTTTGAAGCAGAGTTACGTTGTAACACAAAATCCCAAACAAAATCCTGGAGAACGTCTAGACTGTCAGCTGAAAGGTATCAAAGTGATGGAGTGTGTCTGAGGTTGTGTATTTATTTCTGTTTGCCTGTAGCACACTGACCATGATCTGCAGAGCGGGCAGAAGCTTTATACACTGTAAAACATTTGGGCCTCATTTAGTTGATTCTACTATCTTCTAGTGTTTAAGTTAAATAAATTTAATCTTAGATTTTAATCTAAATGTGTGAGATTGTGAAAGATAAACTTACAGTAGTAAGCTTGTCAAACCTAAAAGAGTTGAATAAACTAGAGTTTATGTTAGTTTGGTCTGTCATTAACGCAAATGTTCATTTTAAGAGGTTATATTTGTATCTGTGTTCAGTTAATTCTTTTTTTTGCATGTTCGCACAACCCTTGTAAACCCGGTATTTATGACATAACCAGTCTTTTAAAGTTGTGTTACCTTAAAATATATTATGGTTCAAACTGTAAGTCGAAAATGTTCTCTCTAGTCAAACCATTTCTGCGTTTGGAGAGAAGGGTTTGATGCATAGTTCTCACATCATGTCTATTTCACTTTGTCTGTTGCGACAAGACAACTTAACATCTTTAGTGTGTGTAAATAAAAATCTGACTCTGACTCAAAACCTGACATAAATTCAAGTCACTCCTTAGTCGTAAACCAAACCCCTGACTCAAACACAGCACTTCTTATGGGGACTACAAGGTGAGAAATCCTAAAACACACACCCATATATTCACACACACAAAGGGACATGTAATCAAGGACCATCCTGCTACAATGAGTATCAATTTGACTGTGAATAACTATAAATAATTAATCAGGACATTTTTGAACAAAATAGAAAGTTTGATTAAAATTACAAGTGAAGAATCAAGACAAAAACAGACCTATTCATTAAATTAGAATATGATTGAAAAGTCTGTTTGTTTCAGAAGTTTTATTATTAAGTGAAACATATTATACAGAATAATTCCACACATTGGAATTTTTAAAGCCTTGATTTCTGTTACTTTTGATTTTCGACATAAAAGTAATGCTAATTTAACATTGAATATTGGAATAACAGCAGTCCAAAAAAATATGTCACAATATAGAAATGTGGGTTTAATGAAAAGTGTGTTTGTTACCTGCTTCGAAGTTATTTTATGAAGAACTTTTATTCTGAAAATCGAGCCACATATGGAAGCATTTCTAATTTATTGAATATAACTTAATGAATACCTGCCTAAAAGAATTAGGTATTAAAATAACAGTAGTTATATCAACAATTTCACTAAGTTTAACTACCTAATAAAAAAATCTGAAAAATGAACTGTATAGATGTTTAATAATGATGACTTCCTTTAAAATGTCCCAACAGCTCTCTGATTAAGTCTTACATATTCCAAGACATCAATGTTTGGACGGTAAGAAACAACTCAAATATGAATATTTCACAATGTTTTGACAACACAACCCTGATAGAAACCTTGATGGCTGATTTTCTGTCTTTCACCATTTCATTTCATTTAATATGTGCTCTTCCAAGAAACAGCATTTTATTATATTTTCACTTTGCATTCAGTTAGAACTGAAGTAATTGATTAAAATAGTGATATAAAAATATGGCTTATTGTTTAACGTCTTATAAACTACAATTGTTGTCTGTATTTCATCAGTTCGGCTTGGAATTTGATATAGTTTTGTTTTACAACTTCGATGTGGGAGGAACCGGCTCCGATGTCTACAAGTTTGTTTCAGAAAAGAGCAAAGAGGATCGCTACACTTACAGCATACACACTGTTACCTGCAAACATTATGAGTAGGATGCAAATTTGACTTTTTTCATTGAGTTCTGACAGGTCATGGTTTTTGAAATAATTGTGTGATTTTGTTTGGGGTCTAGATTTATACTATCAAAATCACCTGCCTTAAGCGAAGAGTTCAAAAAGCAGTTAGAAATCCTGCCAAGTCATTACAACTCCTCCACAAAGGATGAGTATTTAAAGCTCATACAGACCTATGGCACACACTACTTCAGAACGGTGAGAACTTTCACACACACACATTGTAAATAAGTTATGTATATGTTTTTCTGCAGAGAAACATTTTAAAGCACTTTAAACCTTTTTAAGGTTCATCTTGGAGGGCGACTGAGACGAGTGGTATCTTCACGAAGCTGCTTGTCCACCCTGAATGGGTTAAGCTCAAGTGAGGTAACAAAATGCACAAAACAGCAGATTTTTACACAACCATATGAGATACTTCCATGATACTATTGTCCAGGGATGAACGTAAGCTGATACAGTCTGGTACTGCGTACAGTTAGATTCCAGACAATCTTACAGATTCTGGACAATAAATAAATATAATAAATGCTCATATACAGTTGTTAACTCCACATGGCAACAATATTTGACATGGGGCATTTATATTTTTGTTCAGTATAATTGTGTTCATGTTATTCTGCTTTGTTAAATCAGCACAGCACACGTCGAAAACAACTGCTTGTTGACTGATAAGAGACGGTGGTTGCTGATCGGTTTTGTGCATTTGAATTGTCGACTGGGACATTTTACACAGGTGGTTCACAAAGACAAAAAATGTCTTGCAGTGGGACATGAAGAAGAATAAATCCCTTATCACTTTGAAATAAAATAATGAAAACAGGGAAAACACAGAGGACAACGAAGTTTTAATTTAAGCGAAATCAAAACCTGATAAAAGTTCAGAAAACAACAGCTAATTTGTTGAAAAGAGTGAAGAAAAAGTTACTACACATGCTACAAAGTTAAATTGTTTATTGATGTTTATATATAACACCTGCAGTAGAAAGAGTTCAGAAAAATAATTTAGGCTATTCAAGTAAAACTACAGTGATTATTATTATACTTATTTGCACATATTACCTCATTAAAATTGCTGTCATGTTACCAGCAAGAATTTTTAACTACTTTAACCCTTGCTTATATTTTTACCAAATACATGAAGCTGCAAAAACATGAAGTTCATCGCTTCCAACAACCTAGTTTAAGTATTTTTAAGTGTGATTTGTTTTGTCCATTTTTATTTCCAAGGATTTCTACATGAACATATTCTTCCCTGCTTGTGTCTGGCTCATTATGTAAATGTCTGGTATAATGAAGCTTTTTTAAAAATCTCTTTTCTGTTCCTTCACCCAGATCCACTCCTGTTTATCTATGGGTGTTGCTGTTGGCTTGGGAAAGATGAAAATCTCTAGTGTTAAGAAGTCTTGCATTAGTGCCCTAAAAAACCAGGACTCCGCCACTGGTTACAGCTCTGGTCTCCACCAACACTTAACAGAGGTGTCAGGAGGAGATGGTTGGTTGGGGGAGTTTTCAATTTCCAGAGATGATTCCATAGCCTACATGAACTGGCTGATGAGCCTAAAAGGACATCCAGATGTTGTTTCGTACTCCCTTCGACCTCTCTATCAACTCGTGCCAAACAAGCTTCAAAAGGCAGGATTGAAAGCTGCTATTGAGCAGTATTTGGAGAACCATGCTGTGAAGAAATCCCCCCAGGAGCCAGAATGTGGGAGCAAAACTCCTCATTTGTCCTCTAACTGCTGCCCTCTGCACGCCGCAAGGGGAACTCTATCAGTGATCGTTGTTCAAGCCTGGAATCTATACGGAGATGATGTTGGAGCAACTGACAGGTGGGTTGATGCAAAGGTACAAAACAAAGACCTTATGGATCCTGATGATCACACCTTTTATATGGCTCCTCTTTTGTTCACAGCTATGCCAAGATGTTCTATGGCTCCTATTATGGCAAGACCAAAATGATCCAATCCAACAGTCCTTGGTGGAACGCTCAGTTTAATGTGGGCAGGGTCAGTAAACGTTATCACAGATTAGCTGAAAAAGCTCAGATAAACTGATCCATTTACTCTGCAGATGTAGCAGAAATTAAAGGGTTAATACCAGCATTATTTTTGCAAAATAATCATTAAATTACCAGCAGTGAGGAGAACTGGGAAAGGAAAGATTCTTTGGTGTCACCAAACTAAATTGTTAGCAAACATTTCATATTGGGTCGTTGTCATTTCATATCAGGAATCTGTTGTCATTTCCATTGCAACTAGATGATGTTACGTGATTGACCATGAACTAATTTGCCCTTGAACTTGTTCACATGAGACAGCAGGCACAATAGGAAAAGAGCACCCACCTTAACTCCTGACTTGTTCTTGTTTCGGTTCTCACAACCAACCTGGATGTCTGTGGACATGC
>VMRN01000070.1:2301648-2323576 GCA_010277015.1 Poeciliopsis turrubarensis
GGAGAATTTGGAAAGACGAATTAACCTAACAGTCATGTTTTTGGACTGTGGGAGGAAGCCGGAGTACCCAGAGAGAACCCACGCATGCACAGGGAGAACATGCAAAGGTCTTTCTCCATGCGGAAAGACCCCGGGCCTTGAATCAAACCCAGGACCTTTTTGCTGCATGCAACAGTGCTACCAACTGCGCCACTGTGCAGCCCCACATGAAATATATTGAATAATAAAATGGGAATAAAATCATATTAATGAATGAACTTCATTGTTTTTTCTTTCAAAAATATCTACTGGCTGAATCTTTTTGTGTTAACTAGAACTCTTTACTAATGTTTCACCATCATTAACTGCTGCTCCCAAGAACTAATATGAACCTACTCAAAAATGTGATATTAGTTTATGCTAACACATGCAAAAATAAAAAATATCTGAACACAAATGCCTTTGTGAAAATGTACATAAAAGTTAAAATGGATGAATGAAGTAAGTGCGAAATTGTTTCAATTAATATTCAACTACATTTAATACATGGCTAAGTAATAATCACAATGTGCTTAAACAATATTTAACCATTAAGTCTGACTTCTATTCAATTCAGATTAAAGTCCTGTGTTATCAGCATATCCTGAATTCATTTTATCTCCCAGCCAGACCCTCCAAATTCACTTGGTCATAGGATGACCCTAACCCCCGAACCCTAACCCTATACTGTTAAAATGAATGGCACTGTAAACAGATATTTACCCATGTATTAAATACATTTAAATATTTGTTTAAACAATCTCACATTTAATTCATACATCTTTGAACCTTTATGTACATTTTTACATGTTCAGTTATTTTTTATTTTTGCATGTTAGCATAGCTGTTGTAAACCCCGTATTTTTGACATAACCAGTCTTAAATATTCATGAAAACTTAATCAAGTTTCTGACAGGGGTTATGTTTATGACAGTGTCAAGCCATTCTTATGAACACCCCTTCAAATAAAGTGTTAAGTAACTTTCTTGTATGATGTTGTATAAAAAAGTCATAAAAATAAGAAAAATGTCATGACCTTTGTAAAACACAATTTAATATCTTTTTTCTCTATCTTTTAGTATTTGACTACAGCTATGCTGCCCTGTTCAACTTCAGCTCTTCTCCTAATCATCCTCCTTGTTCACTCCTCTGATCCGTCCTGTCGGACTGGGAACCGAAACGAGTGCGATGCTGCTCCTTTTGTACCAGGCCACAATCTGGTGGGGGGAGGTTTTGATATTGTCACATTGCAGATAAAAACAGCTCATGTGATTGATGTGGAGACTTACCTGGGCTCCAGAGGCAGCTGCATTCTCTGCTCCAACCCTCTTCAAAATGATATGTACCAAAAAGTAATTTAAGATCCATAAATAAAGAGCTGCACATCTGACTTGAGGGATTAACAATAATGTGACTTTTCTTCATTTTAAGCTTCCATCTTCTGTTGCGGATTGGAGTGCCAGCAGTCAATGCAATGGTGACATCATCAGCAGTTTTCACAACTCCATTAGGTAAAGTATTCAAACCTGATTGTGAACTCTGTAAAAGTTTAAACATATAATCAAACTGACAAATACGTTATTTATAATTACATGTTCCAATCAACAGTATATGTTGATTGGACCTTTATGTGGTCAACCAACACATAGTGCATAATTTGAAATCCCAATATAAAATATATGGCATGTATTTATATGGATATTGCACTAAAAACACTGGATGAAATAAAAGACAGGAATGGAAACTATTTCCCAGAAAACTTAGTGGCAAGTTTTTCAATCCTGAGATGGACGTGAGTTACTTTGATCTGACTTTAGTCTGTTATTTCGGGAATTGTTTATTTTAAGAAGTTGTAACTCTGAGCTAAATGCGTTTGAGCAGAATTTATGTTGTTTGTTATTGACGTTTATAAAATTCATTAGCAAATGATCACTTTTGTTCTAATCAAATTGAAACAAGAAATTTAATTATTCTAATAAAATACATAGTTACTTTAATTTGACAAGGTGAATGAAAATAATACAGAAATGTTTGATGGAAGTTATTTTTCTTTTATATTGTGAAATGATTATTTGGTTTAAATTGCAATATTAAGTTAAAACTTAATATTCAAGTTTAATGCGCTAAACGAATTTACAAAACAATGTTTAGACAACTTGTCTCTTGTTTAATCAACTTCATCAACTTTAAATTCTGAGTTTAAACCTAAACAATTTTCTTGTTGACTTTAATTGCATTTCAAAGAAGCAGAAAAGACTTTCATTTTAAAGTTGTGTTACCTTCAAATGTACTATGGTTCAAAATGTTAGTCGAAAATGTTCTCTCTAGTCAAACCATTTCTGTGTTTGGAGAGATTGGTTGGATGCATAGTTCTCACATCATGTCTATTTCACTTTGTCTGTAGCAACAAGACAACTTAACATCTTTAGTGTGTAAATAAAAATCTGACTCTGACCCGAAACCTGACCTAAATTCAAATCACTACTTAGTCCGAAACCAAACCCCTGACTCAAACACAGCACTTCTTATGAGGACTACAAGGTGAGAAATCCTAAAACACACACCCATATATATTCACACCTGCTGATAGGTTATTTTATGAAGTATTTTAAAGTACTTTTCAAACTGAGCCACATATGGAAGCATTTTCTAATTTATTCAATATAACTGTAGTTAATGAATACCTGCCTAAAGGAATTAGGTATTAAAATAACAGTAGTTATATCAACAATTACACTAAGATTAACTGCCTCATAAAAAATCTAAAAAATGAACTGTATTGATGTTTAATAATGATGACTTCCTTTAAAATGTGCCAACAGCTCTCTGATTAAGGCTTACAGATTCCAAGAGACCAATGTTTGGATGGTAAGAAACAACTCAAAGATGAATATTTCACAATATTTTCAATGCAGCGCTGAGTTTTGACAACACAACCCTGACAGAAACCTTGCTGGCTGATTTTCTGTCTTTAACCATTTCATTTCATTTAATATGTGCTCTTCCAAGAAAAAGCATTTTATTATCTTTTCACTTTGCATTCAGTTAGAACTGAAGTAATTGATTAAAATACTGACATAAAAATATGGCTTCTTGTTTAACGCCTTATAAACTACAATTGTTGTCTGTATTTCATCAGTTTGGCTTGGAAATTAAAAAGTGTATGTTGGACAACTTCGATTTGGGAGGAACCGGCTCCGCTGCCTACAAGTTTGTTTTACAAAAGAGCAAAGAGGACCGCTACACTTACAGCCTACACACTGTTACCTGCAAACATTATGAGTAGGATGCAAATTTGACTTTTTTCCTTGAGTACTGACAGGTCATGGTTATTGAAATAATTGTGTAATTTTGTCTTGGTATCTAGATTTATACTATCAAAATCACCTGCCTTGAGCGAAGAGTTCAAAAAGCAGTTAGAAATCCTGCCAAGTCATTACAACTCCTCCACAAAGGATGAGTATTTAAAGCTCATACAGACCTATGGCACACACTACTTCAGAACGGTGAGAACTTTCACACACACAGGTTGTGAATTAGTGACATATATTTTTCTGCAGGGAAGCATTTTAAAGAACTTTAAATCTTTTTTAGGTTCATCTTGGAGGGCGAATGAGACGAGTGTCATCTTCACGAAGCTGCTTGTCCACCCTGAATGGGTTAAGCTCAAGTGAGGTAACAAAATCCACAAACAAAAAGATTTTTACACAACCATATGCATTACTTCCATGATACTAATGTCCAGGGATGAAAGTAAGCCGGTGCGATCTGGTACTGCGTACTTTTAACAGATTCTGGACAATAAATATAATAAATGCTCATATACAGTTGTTAACTCCACATGGCAACAATATTTGACATGGGGCATTTATATTTTTTTCAGTATAATTGTGTTCATGTTATTCTGCTCTGTTAAATCAGCACAGCACACGTCGAAAACAACTGCTTGTTAACTGATGAGAGACGGTGGTTGCTGATCGGTTTGGTGCATTTGATTTATAGACTGGGACATTTTACACAGGTCGTTCACAAAGACAAAAAATGTCTCGCAGTGGGACATGAAGAACAATAAATCGTCATGTTACCAGCAATAATTTTAAACTCCTTCCACCCCTGCTTATATTATTGCCAAATACATGAAGCCGCAACTTAGGAAGTTTATCGCTTCCAACAACCTACTTTAAGTATTTTTAAGTGTGATTTGTTTTGTTTTTTTCTATTTTAATTTCCAAGGATTTCTACAAGAACATATTCTCCTCTGCCTGTGTCTGGCTCATTATGTAAATGTCTGGTGTAATGCAGCTTTTTTAAAAATATGTCTTTGGTGTTCTTTCACCCAGATGCATTCTTGTTTATCTATGGGTGTTGCTGTTGGTTTGGGAAAGATGAAAATGCATCGTGTCAAAAACTCTTGCATTAGTCCCCTAAAAAACTGGGACTCCGTCACTCGCTTCGGCTATGGTTTCCACCACCACCACACAGACGTGTCAGGAGGAGATGGTTGGTTGGGAGAGTTTTCAGTTTTCCAAAATGATTCCCAAGCCTACATGAACTGGCTGATGAGCCTGAAAGAACATCCAGATGTTGTTTCGTACTCCATTCGACCTCTCTATCAGCTCGTGCCAAACACGCTTCAAAAGGCAGGATTGAAAGCTGCTATTGAGAAGTATTTGGAGGAGCATGCTGTGAAGAAATCGCCCCCGGAGCCATACTGTGGTGACAATTCTCCTAATTTGTCCTCTAACTGCTGCCCTCTGCACGCCGCAAGGGGAACTCTGTCAGTGATCGTTGTTCAAGCCTGGAATCTATTTGGAGATGATGTTGGAGCAACTGACAGGTGGGTTGATGCAAAGGCACAAAACAAAGACCTTATGGATCCTGATGATCACACCTTTTATATGGCTCCTTTTTTGTTCACAGCTATGCCAAGATGTACTATGGCTCCTATTACGGCAAGACCAAAATGATCCAATCCAATAATCCTTGGTGGAACGCTCAGTTTAATGTGGGCAGGGTCAGTAAACGTTATCATCACAGATTAGCTGAAAAAGCTCAACAACAGACAAACTGATCCATTTACTCTGCAGATGCATCAGAATTTAAAGAGTTATTAGCATTGAGTACAAATAAAAGAATAAACAGAAAAAAAATCTGAAAACATTTGGACAGAAACCACTTTACACATTTATTGTATAAACAGACACAGCCCAGCTGATGTATTTCATATCTTGTGTTTCCACTAATATTACACTGCATTTATCAAATTTTGATATTTTCTTTATCACCTAAATAATTTGACTTTGAATAGAAAAATATGCAATGACTGATCCTCCATTCAAATTTTCTCATGAAGGTGGACACAAGACACGATCTGATAGTTGAAATTTGGGATCAAGACTGGAAATACTGGCGAGAAGACGACCTTCTTGTAAACTGCGCGAAGTACATCAACCCGGGCACTCACAGTTTCAGGTGCCAAGGAACGTATGGATTCCTTGAGTTTAAATACACGCTGACCTGTGACCGGTATCTGACTGGAAATCAGTGCAGGTATTATCAACCTACTCCTTAGGGAAGGGAAGGAAATCGGTGAGTTTTGGGAATGAAAACATTTCATTTCTTCACGTAACATTAACTCACTAAATCTGATAGAAACTCACAATTTATACTTAATCACTTAACTCTGTTGAAGACCTAGCTAAATGTGTTTTTATCATACAATGAATAATATTCAAGATTCTGTGTAACATTTAATCACAAGAAATAACTCTGCTTCAATATATGCAACCAGAACTTGTGTTTCTGTTAATGACAATAAATTTTTTTAAATTGCTGCAAGTTGTTGACTTCATAAATTTTCGACAAATCTTGTATTAGTTGTATAAATAATATCTTCTATGTGTTACTTTAAAAGAGAGAGAGACGTAGTTACATTGCAGGATGTGTCACAAAACTATCTGTGAAGACCTGTATGCATCAAAGCAAAGAACAAGGGGACATATTTTTCAACCTGATCATTGTTTTCTGACAGATTTATGGTTAAAATCAAGAGGCGCTGATGAAATCTATTCATTTAAATGATCTTTCATCACGTAGTCATGTTTTAAACAGTGAAGACATCTCATGAGCCAGAATGTTAAATGTTTTTTTTAATTACCGTTTTCTTATTTATTACATAAAAGGTCCAGTCACCACAGTTTCACAGTTTTCCTTTAGAAGACCTTGACCTTTAGCCTTTTGGAAGACAGAAAGAGGGAAAAAAGTCATCCTTTCTTTCTGGCCTCGGTCTGAATGTGAGAAGCCACAGCAGTTATCAGAGTCCAAAAGGCTTAAATTGGGTAAAAAAAAAGGAAAAAAAAAAAAAGAAAAAAAAACAGAATATAGAGTTGACTGATGGTAGACATTCTCTAATGACCCTCCAGTAGGGCTGGGCGATAGAACTCAGAAGTAAAATATTTCTTTCATACAATATCTGATGTTAGTTTTTTTCAAATTTACAAATGAGAGAAAATTATTTCAAAAAGAGTGTTTTATTTTAATCAGTTGTATAATGGAGTGTTACGGCCAGATTATGGAGACTTTGTTTAATAACACTTATTGTTTGCACTTCTGCATAATCCAAATTATGTCAGCGGCTCCATAAGGCCCCCCACGGTTTCAATTCCTATAAATGCTAATATTTTATCTCAAATATATAAATGTAGCATTTATTTATTGTCATGATTCGTGGTAGTTGAGTAGTGAGGCAGACACAGTAGAATTAGGTTATGGAGAGTAAATGGAGATTTAATGATGAACAATGCAGAAGTCCAGGCAGCACAGAGTCAGCTAAGCTAGTAGCTAATCTCTGGTAGCAACTGGTACTCAAACAAACTGATAGCAGGCTGGACGAGGACCCGACAAAGAGCAAGGAACACAGGTGGGTTTAAATACACATGGAGACAATCAGGGGAAATAAGAGACAGGTTTAACTAATCAAGGGGTAGACAGGACAACACAGAGACTCCAGAAAAAACTCAAGTCCTCACATTTATTGAGATTATCAATGCTGCTAAATTTGATCTAATGGTTTCAGCATACATAAAAGATATTAAATAGTTTAATATTAAAATATGAGTCTTTAAGACATTGGCAAGTTTACTTTGTAAAACTTCAAAGAACAATATTCATTTTCTTTAGTTGCAAATTTCCTTGTGGATCATATTTAGCACAGATCAGAGATGTTCTTCAAAAAAATTTATTTGTTGAACTCTTTGTTTAAGTAAGATAAAGGTAAATCCATAATGTGATATTCCCCCCTGGTGATACATTCCCTGCTAATGTATCACAATTTCTACTGCTTTCAATGGCGAGTTTGGCAGAGCAGGTTTATTATTTTACCTGAAAAAATTTAGCATTATTCACTGCTGCCCTTTAAGTTATCCACATTCATTTTTCTAATTCAGGGCTTCACTATTGTATATTTCTATGTATCTTTTTGTGCATAATAGTTTGTTCCTCTATATCTAACATTTTTATTTCTGCTGATGCTGCTGCTTTTGTAAAGACAAAACACAGACACAGACAAAACACAAAACTATTAGTCAGAATTTCATCAGTCAAAATTTCAGTCTGTCCTCATCGTGTTTCTTTGCTCAAAAGGTTTATCAAAATTTACTGAAGCTTCAGGAACTTTCCAACATTTTGTTTAGATTTTTAATGTTTTAATATGAGTCTCTTCTTCTGGATCCTGTTTTAAATAACATGTTCACATTCAAATAGAGATATCTCAGACTTGTGGTCTAGCAACAACTGATAATTTTATGCTGCTGAAACACTTCACCAATTTTAATAAAATAGAGATTTGTTTCTTTTTTAGACTTAAACTCTAAATTAACTGTTCAATTTAAATGTAACAAATGCTTCATGATCTACAGACACTGCAGTATCAATAATTTTCAACACTTAGAGATATTTAATTTAATTCCAAACAGATTCCTTCAATATGGGAAAAAAAACCCTAAAGTGTCATCTGATTTCCAAAATTTATACATAGTCTGAAGACCTTTTTTTCTTTTTTTCCTTTTCTGTTTTCTCAGGACTGTTCTAATAATTCTCATTGATACCTTTTTCAATTTTTTTTAAAATTATTTCTATTACCAGTTTTGTTTTTTTAAAGATAACTGCCCTTTTTATTACAAGGAAAACAAGCAAAACATACATAATCATTTATTTCAGCAGGATCTAGACATTCAAGATGACTCTATTTTCCCAAAACATTCCACATTATATCTCTAAAAACCCATCATTTGATTATAATCTTGAATGATATTTTTTTTTTAGTTGGTAGAATTCTGTGGTGTAATGCATTAACTCCTTGCAGAACTGAAATGTTTGCAGATTCACTTCACAGTTTCCTAATCTATCACTTCTCCTCAGGATTCAGAGGTAACCAGAACAAACCTAGAGAACTTCTCTAATATTGAGAAGTTTTTGAACATTAAGACATCTATTAAGACTTGATAATTTCTACATGTGAACAGATTAGTAAGCAGTCTTCATTGCAGTGGCAGTATGTGCATAATTCTGTGTTGTTTTTAATATATTTTATATATCTTTTTTCCTTATTATTGTAGACTTAGTCCCTTTAGCTGTGTCATCTCACTCCATAGTTTGAGTAACACTGCTGTGTTCACTTCCACTAAATGGATGAAAGGCTGTAAAGAGTGCATTCCTAAGTTTATTGATCGCAGTGCTGGAGCCATGAGACTAACAAGCAGCTGTCCTCTTAATGTACAGGTCAGTTCCTTAACACTGCTTGTCAACCTCTCTGGATGTCCACTCAAAGGATCACAATAAAATGACCAAATTATTATTTTCTTTTCAGTTGTGAAAGTTTTTAAATTTTCCATATTACTCCGTTACTCATAAATCATTTGCTTACTCAAATACTCCACGCTATGGAAATAATGGTTCTCTGAATTTAGGAAACAAAAAATGCATCAAAACTTGCCTTATCTCTATTGGACCACAAAACAAACTTTACTCCCACCTCTTGGAGGGGATGGTTTCATGGCGGGAAAGAGAACTCATAAGGATCTCAGAGAAACTCCCAATTCTTCTGTTTTTCTGGCTTCCTCTAAGGTCCAAAGATGGAAAACATACACATAGGAATAACTTCTACTGCTCCATTAGGGTTTGGTGCTTAATATCATGGGATATGTTTCAGTTTCATCTTAATTTTAGAATTTGGGGGTCTTGTGTTGCTTGACTTCTAAGGTTATAACTCTTTTTATCATATACTGATATTTTACCACAAGGAATTGTTTTCACCTTAATCTGGCAGCTTAAGATATCAAAGTGCTGTTACTGCTGAAGCTAAATTTAGACTTACTTTTTTTTCTGACTTGATGTTAAAATATTCCTTCATTGCAGTTCCGGTAAAACTATTTATTCTACCAGAACAAAAAAGTTCCAGTAGAACTGTTTGTTCTGTTAGCGTAGATACTTCATACAGAACACTGCAAAAATAAAAACCTCAAACTTTTGCGGCAGTTACAAGAAACAAACTACATTCAATTGACCTTTACACAATGTTCTGTATGAATCCTTATCTCTCCAGAGCTGCAGCTTTATAAACCACAGTTCTCAGCTCAGCACAATCACACATCGCTTGTTCCCACTTCTTTTCAGTCTGCTTTGGAACAGGTAAGATTTTTTAATATACAAATAGTATCTTTGTTTTGAATACACTGCAGCAAATAAAAAATATTTTATGTCTATTGCGTAATGAAAAGATGTTTATGTTGATGTTTATAGAAGATCTTTTTCTCGTAAATTTATTAGAGGTGCACCGATTGCAGGATTCCGGCTGATCCCCGATTACAAATTAAAAATCCTTTCCTGCCAATTTTGATTTTGGCCGATATACATTTTTTTGTCTGAAATCTTGCTATGTATATGAAGAAAGTTGATAAGTTACCAACAGTGGGGTGACTATTGTTCACTGCAAACATTTAGACATGATCTGCTAGTTAAACTTCTCTCACAGCAGAGCTGAAGATAGCAGTTGCTTTAAATACCTTTGCAGAGGTAGATAAAATCGGTGGATAAGATCGGCTTCACATGTAAAATCGCTGATCACCGATTTCCTAAATTAGGAAAATTGACACAGATAAATTGGATGTGCGATAAATCAGTGCACACCTTAAAATTTATAATTTGACTGATACTAAAGTGGTGGAGTTCTGTGGCTGCTTCTTAAAATCAAAGGTCTGTGGATCTCCAAAGCTGAATTTGTTTTTTATTCAATGCTGGGAATCAATTCTGGAACCCAAATGTTGTAGCAACCTCACACGGAAACATCAAAATTGTTGGGAATCAGAACTCGCTTCGACACTTGGCTTATGTAATTATTACAAATTGTAATCCATAATTCATTATTAATTAATGAAGCCAAGCTCAGTCTCTGATGAGGGAATGAGATAACTTGTCATACAATATGAAATGACCATTAATATGCTTATTTCTAATTGAGTCTTAGAATTTATTAACTAAATAGCCCAACTTTACAGCTGTGAATAACTTCTTTAACTTCTTCGTTTCAATAAATATTCAACTGTATTTAATGCATAGGCAAGTAATAATCACAATATACAGACTGCGGTGGAGGGTGGACAGGAAAGTTTAGGCATGGAGGAAAACAGAGGAGCGATCCGACTGCCAGCTGGGAAATCCAGGAACGGTTTTTGGCTAATTTGCAGAGGCAGGGAAGGGACTCGGGCAACCAGTGGGTAACTATCCACGGTGTCACAAGGGAGGGAACCAGGAAACCAGGTCTCGGGCTTCACAGGTAGTTGTACAAGGCGTCATGAGGGAACACCTGAGAGAGAGAGAGAAAGAGGCAACAAGAGTCAATTATTAGAAGTCCTTCTCAGGAAAACACAGAGCATTATCTCTAAGGTGGCTTAGAGAACCATTACTGGCAAACGATGTGCTGGTAGTCTGCTCCTCTTAAGCTCCTGGAAGATTGGGTGATGAATAACAGGTGTGCTGACACTCAACATGGACGCCCCTCCAGGTGTGCAGCCTCTTGTCGCCATCTGGTGGATGAAGGTGAAAGCAGGAGGCAATCGGGAAAAAAACACACACAAAGAAAAGCCAAAAAACCCAGTTTCCAACAATAGTGCTATACTGTCAAAATGAATGGCACTGTAAACAGATATTTACCCCATGTATTAAATTGATTTAAATATTTATTGGAACAATTTTGCAGTTAATCCATACATGCATTTTAACTTTTGTGTACTTTTTCACATATGTATATCTGTTCAGTTATTTTTTTCAGATTTTTGCATTTGTTTGTATAACCCTTATAAAGCCTAGCAGGCATATGTTATGTTAATGACAGTGTCATGTCAGTCTTATGAACACCCCTTTAAATAAAGTGTTAACTGACTTTCTTATATGATGTATAAATAAGTCATAAAAATAAAGAAAATGTCATGCAATATGTAAAAGACAATTTAATTTCTTTTGTCTCTATCTTTTAATTTTTGACTACAGCTATGCTGCCCTGTTCAACTTCAACTCTTCTTCTCCTAATCATCCTCCTTGTTCACTCCTCTGATCTGTCCTGTCGGATCGGGACCCAAACCGACTGCGATGATGCTCCTTTTGTACCAGGCCACAATCTGGTGGGGGAAGGTTTTGATATTGTCACACTGCAGAGAAAAAGAGCTCACGTGTTTGATGTGAAGACTTACCTGAGCCCCAGCAAAACTTGTCAACTCTGTACCAAGTCGCTTCAAAACGATATCTACCAAAAAGTAATTGAAAACGCATAAATAAACAGCAGCGCATCTGACTTGAGAGATTAACAATAATGCAAGTTTTCTTCATTCTAAGCGTCCATATTCTGTTATTTCCTGGGGTGCCAGTCCATGCAGTCCTGACATCATCAGCAGTTATCACACCTCTATTAGGTACAGTATTTAAACCGGATAGTGAACACTGAAAAAGTTGAATCACATAATTAAACAAACAATTCCTGGATTTGTTTTACATATTACAATCATATGTTCCAATCAACAGTATATGTTTATTGGACCTTTATGTGGTCGACCAACACATAGTGGATAATTCTGAAGTGGAAGCTAAATATGAAATATGTGGTGTGCATCGATACTTATATTCTGGTACTTAGTAATATATTCAAGTGCAACCAGTTGACTTCAAAGGTCACCTTAAATAAATGTATAATTTTTAAAAAATCAATAAAATTCACCTTTATTCTCAGTTAAATTCACAGTGAAGGTTACAAACAGCATCATGAGGACCAAACCAAAAAAATTTGTTAATATTTGAAGCAGAGTGAAGTTGTAACACAAAAGCTGAAAGGTATCAAAGTGATGGAGGGTGTCTGAAGTTGTGTATTTATTTCTTTTTGCCAATACTGACCATAATCTGCAGAGCGGGGGCAGCTTTATACACTGTAAAACATTTGGGCCACATTTAGTTGACTCTATTATCTAAGTTAAATAAATTTAATCTTATATTTTTAATCTAAAAGTGTGAGTTTGTGAAAGAAAAACTTGCAGTGGTAAGTCTTTTAGCATTTCATTAATTTTGTCAAATATATATATTACCAAGTGTAAAATACATGCAAAAGCAGACACATTCATTAAATTGAAATATTGAAAAGTCTGTTTGTTTCAGAAGTTTCATCACTAAGTGAAACATATTATATACCGTAGAATAATTCCACATTTATTTCTGTTAATTTTGAGGATTTTCAACATACAAGTCATGCAAACCTAACATTGAAATTTGGAATAACACAACAAACCCATAAAAATATTTTCTAATACAGAAGAATAAAAAGTGTGTTTGTTACCTGCTCAGAAGTTACGTTATGAAGTACTTTTATTCCAAAAACTGAGCAACATATGGAAGCATTTTCCAATTTATTGAATATAACTGTAGTTAATGAATATCTGCCTAAAAGTCTTAGGTATTAAAATAACAATAGTTAAATCAACAATTTCACTAAGCCAGAAAGCTTTGCTTTGCA
This sequence comes from Poeciliopsis turrubarensis, assembly GCA_010277015.1. NCBI lineage: Eukaryota > Metazoa > Chordata > Actinopteri > Cyprinodontiformes > Poeciliidae > Poeciliopsis > Poeciliopsis turrubarensis. Next base: position 2,314,718 of record VMRN01000070.1, read on the forward strand.
CAGGTAATTCTTTATTACCTGTGCAGATGTTTAATAATGATTATTTTCTTTGAAATGTGCCAACAGCTCTCTGATTAAGGATTACACATCCCATGACAACAATGATTGGACGGTAAGAAACAACTCAAAGATGAATATTTCACAATATTTTCAATGCAGCCCTGAGTTTTGATAACACAACCCTGATAGAAACCTTGCTGGCTGATTTTCTGTTTTTCACCATTTCATTTCAGTTAACATGTGCTCTTCCAAGAAACAGCATTTTATTATCATTTTACTTTTCATTCAGTTAGAACTGAAGTGATTAGAATAGTGGCAGAAAAATATGGCTTCTTGTTTAAAACCACATGTGTTGTCTATACTTCATCAGGTTGGCTTGGAAATTGAAAAATTTTTATTTGACAACTTCGATGTGGGAGGAACCGGCTCCGATGCCTACAAGTTCATTTCAGAAAGGAGCAAAGAGGACCGCTACACTTTTAGCTCACACACTGTCACCTGCAACAATTATGTGTAGGACGGAAATGTGACTTTTTTCATCGAGTTCTGACAGGTCATGGTGATTGAAATACTTGTCTAATTTTGTCCTGGTGTCTAGATCTGTATTATCACCCACACCTGCCTTAAGCATAGAGTTCAAAAAGCACTTACACATCCTGCCAAGTCACTACAACTCCTCCACAAAGAATGAGTATTTAAAGCTCATACAGACCTATGGCACACACTACTTCAGAATTGTAAGAACTTTCACACACACACATTGTGAATTAGTTACATATATTTTCAAAGAACTTTAAAACTGTTTTAGGTTAATCTTGGAGGGCGACAGACACGACTCATATCTTCACGAAGCTGCTTGTCCTCCATGAATGGGTTAACCTCAAGTGAGGTAACAAAATGCACAAAACAACAGATTTTTACCATATGTGATACTTCCATGATACTTATGCCCACGAGTGAAAGTAAGCTGATACAGTCTGGCACTGCGTACCGGTAAAAGATTCTGAGTCGGTACAGAGTACCAGAAGAACAGTCCAATACGGGACTAAAACTACGGTTGCTGTTTTAGTCAAAATATCTAGCAGTAGGCAGTTTGAAACATCAGTTAATCTATTTATAGATTGCTTTTTTTCTCATTTCTTATTGTTTCTGATCTGTTCTTGCTGTGTGATGAAGCCTGTACCCATCCAGCCGTCTTTCTCTCTCTCTCCCCTCCACCGCCCTACCGGTACTCGTAGGTTTCTCAGCAGCCTTCAAACTTTTCTTCACTATAACATCTGTCTGCTTATTACAAAATGTCCCAATTAAAATCAAATGGTGATTATCTACACTGAAGTAAAATATAAACGCCCCATGTCAGATATAAGAGTTTATGGGTTACGCAACATATAGAGAAACTCAAAATATATTTTTGCTAATTACTGATCTGCATATTGCCATTACCACGATGGCCATTAATTACAAATGGCCATAGTGGTATGGGCATTTGTAGCAGATTGACAGTGCTTTGAACATGATAGGGACCAGGTTGAGGAATTTGATTTTGACACAGTTGGCTTCACATTGGCAGTTACAGACAGTGTAGCCACCTATGTGTGATGCGTCTGTTGTGCAGACCAAAGTCTGATCAGCTCTGTGTGTCGCTGGTCTTAGCCAATCCCACAAATGAACAAGCCCGATATGGTGAGCTTTTGGTTGAGTCATGAGGCCGACGAAGATGAGGTCGATTTGCAGTAGTGCCAGTCTGTTGGAAACAAACTCTTAAACGGCCTATGGTCCAATAATGGACATTGAGCTGTGCAGCTACTGCTCTAGTGAACATCCTTGCATCCAGCATGCCGATAACATGCTCCTGCATAACTTGTGAAATCTGAGGCATTATGACTTGTGATTAACACTGAGTAATGCTCACTGACAGCAAGTTTGTTTGTCCATTTTAATTTCCAAGGATTTGTGCATGAACATATTCTTCTCTGCTTGTGTCTGGCTCATGATGTAAATTTTGAGTTAGATTTGATTCTTATATTGGTTGGACTGTATATTTTGAAGTTAGTTATTTTTCTAGATTAATTTGGGTTGTTGTGTTGCATGTTTTGATTGGTTGTTTCAGGTCATGTGCCACATACGCCCCACTGCAGCGACACAGATGATCTGCATTCAATTAAATTGTGTGCAGATCACCTGTGTCGCTGCACTTGTGTCTGGCTCATTATGTAAATGTCTGGTATAATGCAGCTTTTTTTTAAAAATCTCTTTTCTGTTCTTTCACCCAGGTGCACTCCTGTTTATCTATGGGTGTTGCTGTTGGCTTGGGGAAGATTAAAATCTCTAGTGTTAAGAAGTCTTGCCTTGGTGTCCTACAAAACCTGGACTTTGCCACTAACTTCAGCTCTGGTCTCCACCAACACTTAACAGAGGTGTCAGAAGGAGATGGGTGGTTGGGGGAGTTTTCACTTTCCAAAGATGATTCTAAAGCCTACATGAAATGGCTGATGTGTCATGTTGGATTTTAGATAGTTGACCCATATGCAGGCTTCAGACAACAAGCCATGAGAATAGAAATTCAAAAGATTTATTTTACAGATTTTTTGTGAGAATGGTGGGTCCGGGTTGCCCTCTGAGTAGGAAAACGGAAGGTCGGCTCGGGTGCTGCTCGGAAAGGGGAGAGGTTTAGTAAGGAGGAGGACGGCGGGATCATGGCAGAGGGGAAAGTGAGAAGGCTTACAGTTCGTCGGGGAAGATGAGTTGCTGAGGGAGGTGGTAGGAATTGTTAGTGTGGAGGTTCCGGCAAGGTATTAGGTGTCGAGGCGGCAGGCAGATGTTTCTGGTCGGTCTGTGGTCTTGCTTGGCAATCGGGCAGGTACAGCTCCTGGCAGAATCCAAACGAGACGTCATCAATCTGTGGAAGACACACACAACTTAGTTATTCTGTGGACCTGAGACTTAACAGAACGTTAGGTTTGTGTTGGATAAATTGTATATAAGTTATCTCACTTTTATTCTAAGTTACTCTTTATCCTATATTCATTATCCTAATGTGTGTGAAATGTTTCTTTGTGTGCCTGGAACTTATTAGAAGTAAAAACTTGACCTTCGACCTAGAAACTAAGGAGTGGAAATGAATCAGCATAGTGTGACTGCCCGTAACCAAGAGAAGACACGTTTTGTTGTGTTTCCTTTTAGGATTGATAGGCAGGAAATTCCAACGGCTGCTTTGCAACCCCCACCCCTTAGGCAGTTGGAATCGATTTGTAAGTAGGGAGTCCCTTCTTCTAATAAAAGGCAGTGAGGGGCAGAGACAGCTTCAGAGCGTTTTGGGAGATTGTAACTGAACTGTCTCTGGGATGCTCTCACCTGCAGGTCAAAATTAATACTGATGTCTCTGTGTCTTTCTTTAAGCAGATGTATGTTATGGTTATTTGAACCTAACAGTTTGGCTCTGACCAACAAGTGGGACCATCGAGCGATGACTGGCTGCACCACTGCTCCTTAAGAATCCGCCCATTGTAGGAGATCCGCTTCAGGTGCGCTTCAGGTGCGCTTCAGGTGCGCTTCAGGTGCGCTTCAGGTGCGCTTCAGGTGCGCTTCAGGTGCGCTTCAGGTGCGCTTCAGGTGCGCTTCAGGTGCGCTCCCACGAAGATCGTCTATTGCAAGAACACTCACACCAACTAAAATCCTAACATGATGAGCCTGAAAGAACATCGAGATGTTGTTTCGTACTCCCTTCGACCTCTCTATCAGCTCGTGCCAACCACGCTTCAAAAGGCAGGATTGAAAGCTGCTATTGAGCAGTATTTGAAGGACACTGCTGTGAAGAAATCACCACAAGAACCACACTGTGAGGGCAAAACTCCTAATTTGTCCTCTAACTGCTGCCCTCTGCTCGCCTCAAGGGGAACTCTATCAGTGACAATTGTTTGAGGCCAGAATCTCAAAGGAGATGAACTTTTACTAACTGACAGGTGGGTTGATGCAAAGGTAAAAAACAAAGACCTTATGAACACACCTTTTATATGGCTCCTCTTTTATTCACAGCTATGTCAAAATTTACTATGGTTCCATGTCCCACAAGACCAAAGTGATCAAATCCAATAATCCTTGGTGGAACGCTCAGTATTATTTGGGCAAGGTCAGTAAACATCACAGATTGGCTGAAAAAGCTCAACAACAGACAAAGTGATTCATTTACTCTGCAGATGCATCAGAATTCAGAGTTAATACCAACATCTATTTTTGCAAAATAAACATTAAATTACCAGCAGTGAGGAGAACTGGGTTTTTATGAGTGAGTCTGGAAAGGAAGCACTCTTTGGTGACACCAAGCTAATTTGTTTGCAAACATTTCATATACATTTCATTTCATTTAATATCAGAAATGCGTTGTAGTTTCCATTGCAACTAGATGATGTTAAATTATCGATCGTGAACTAATTTGTCTTTCAACTTTTTGTGCGTATGAGACAGCAGCCAAAAGAGAAGAGCACTTACCTTAACTCCTGACTCATTCTGGTTTCGGTTCTCAGAACCAACCTGGGTGTCTGTGGACATGCAGCTCCCACACTCACTGCTCTGCTTATCCTGTAGTTGAGTCAGGAAGTGCTAACCCTCTCTAAATGCTTTAACAAATCAATCATGAGCATACGAATTTGGCTGTCCAAACAACAAATGTACAAAATGAAACTTAAATGTCAAACTAAAAATTTTTTCTCCAATTATTTTCTCTGACCTACTGATTGCTTATTTTCTTGTTTTGTTAAAAACTTGTTAAATAAATTATTCAAATCAAATGAGACAAATAAAAGTATGCAATGATATGTAATGTAGACAAACACCATATTATGTAGGCAAACTTGGGGAAAGACAATCAACTCCATTTCTAGATCCAAGTCAGGCTGTAGATTCTTTATATTTTAGGACACTGATTCAGCACCTGCATGAAAATGAATTTGGTTTTACTTGATTATATCATGCACATTTCATGGTGTTGATGATCAAGTACCAATAAAAGAAAAATAGAAAAAAAATTCAATATTTGAATAGATATCACTTTACACATATATTGTGTAAACAGACACAACCCAGCTGATGTATTTCATATCTTGTGTTTCAACTCAGATTACATTGCATTTATAAACTTTTGAGATCTGTGGAAAACAGTTTTATTTTCTTTATCACCTAAAAAATTTGATTTTGAATGGGAAAATATGCATCTGAATGATCCTCCATTTAAATTTTCTCATGAAGGTGGACACAACCCTGGTTCTGAAGATTTAGGTTTGGGATCAAGACTCGGAATATGACAAACTTCTCATAAAGTGTGAGAAGTACCTCAGCCCGGGTTCTCACACTTTCACATGCAAAGGAACATATGGAAGCATTGAGTTTAAATACACTCTGACCTGTGACCCGTATCTGACTGGAGAACAGTACAGCCATTATAAACCATCTCCTCAGTGACAGGAGATCGGTGAGTTTTGGGAATGAAAGTATGTAATTTTATCATGTAACATTAACTCACTAAATCTGAGAAAAACTCAGAATTTATACTTAATTACTTAACTTTGTTAAAGACCTAGCTAAATGTGTATTTATCATACAATGAAAAAAATTCAAGATTCTGTGTAACATTCAATCACAAGAATAACCATGCTTTAATATGTCCAACCAGAAATTGTGTTTCTTTTAATGACAATAAAATTTTTGAAATTGCTACAAGTTGTTGACTTCATATACTTTTGACAGATCTTTAGTTGTATGAATTATGTCTTATATGTGTTACTATAAAAGAGAGAGAGACGTAGTTACATTACAGGATGTGTCACAAAACTATTTGGTCAAGACCTGTATGCAGCAAAGCAGAGAACAAGGGGACATAATTTTCAACCTGATCATTGTTTTCTTACAGTTTTATGGTTAAAAACAAGAGGCGCTGATAAAGTGTATAAATTGATACTCGGCAATGCTAGGTTAGGCTCTTGTTCTGTCTCCAGGGGCCTTCCTGTGAACTTCTTGCATTGCTCACATGGACCCATGTGGTTCTTTCAGCAACTTTGGTGGCGGTGTGGAATGGTCCTGTCCACCTCTTAAATCTACAATCCTCACTCCTGAAATTTTTAATAAACACAAAATCTCCTGGCTGTAAATCATGCAAAAGTTTAGAAGCTCACATGTGTTGGCCTCCTTGGACCTGGTGTATGATGGTTTTCACTTGTTCTTTAAGAGAAACACAGTAGTTAAGCATTTTTTCATCACAAAGTGTGTTGTCTTCTCCCGGGAGGTTTGGTGGTCCCATTCCCCATATTTGTTGGACCTGCAAAAAGGATCTCAAAAGGACTGAGGTTATTTCTTTTGATGGCAGCGTATGCTAGCATTACATACATGCTAGGGTTAATGCTTGTACCCAATTCAGGCCTGTTTCTTCACATATTTTAGATAGTTTATTTGAAAAGGTACCATTTTCTCTTTCCACAGCTCCTCCACTCTGTGGGTGATAGGAACAGTGTTTGACCAGGTTGATGTTGACCATTTCTGAGATGTTTGTGAGGATTTGATTTGCAAAATGTGCACCATTATCACTGGACATTTTCCTAGGTACACCCCCATCTGCAAATGACGTCTCTGAGTAAAATTTTTGCTACAGTCTGTGTTGTTGCATGCTGAATGGGGAATGTGTCAACCCATTTGGAGAACATATCAACAATGACCAAAGTACTTTTTCTTTTCAACAGGGGCTAATTCAATGAAATCAACCATTAGATGTTCAAAAGGTGCTGTTACCTGTGGGTGAGCACCTTGACCTTGCAGTTTTATGCCTTTTGAGACATTGTTTTCAACACAAATTAGGCAATTTGAGCAGCATTCCTCTGATATTTTGGAAAAATTTATCTGATCTTGAAAATAAATGTTTCAAAATCATGGACTACTCCAAATGCATAGCATGAGTCAGTGTAGATGTTCACAGTATTTTCAGAAGCTAAAATACATGCTTTTGTGAGGGCCACTAATTCTGCTGCATAAGCAGAGTAGTGGGGAAGGGGGTTTGCTTCTAGCACCTCCCTTTAGGTAACCACAGCATAGCCACTGTTAATAGCACCTGGGAGTGGATCTCTGAATGCAGAGCCATCCACATAGAATTCTAAATATGGATCTGGCAAGGGTTCCTGCTTCAGATCAGGTCGGGGAGAACAGAGAATGTCCAGTTCTGCCATACAGGCATGAGGTTGGACTTCCTCAGATGTGGGTAATAGAGTTGATGGGTTCAGAATGTTGGAACGTTTGAAGTTTATGTTTGGCATATTTATTTATTTACTCTTACTGTTATTATTATTTTTTAATTTTTTAGAACAAATCTTAGTAATTAACTATGTCTTGTGCACTATCCTCAGTTGAATAATTTCAACCTACTTTTATTCTCAGTTGACTCAAGTCAGCCTACACTCAGCTAATAAAACATTGACCTATATCAGCTGCAATAAATTCAGCCTACTCTCAGCTTGAATAAATTCAGCCGACATTTATCCTCAGTTGAACTAAGTCAACCTACCTTGGTCAATAAACATTGGCCTACCTCAGTCAGAAAAACTGACCTACTGTGCACAAACTCGGTTAATATCACCGATTAACCCTACATCGCCTTAAAAAGATCTGCTCTTTTCTCAGCCTTGGATCTTTATTCTCTTGTGGCTGATCCTCTTTGTGGATCCAGGAGAGTCCCTAACTCTCAGACAAGTCTGGCAGAGGTTGGAGGAGTAGCCTTGGTCAGGCTCCGGTGGCCAGCCCTCTTCTAGACCACTGATCGGACGAACCAACAAAGAATCCTGTTCATGATGCCATATTTGCAGACAAAAAAAATCTAATCAGGTCAGGCTTGAGACTCTGGCAAATAGCAAAGAGAAAAATCTTTTATTCTGTCGTTTGCAAACAGAGGACACAAAGCAACCACAGCACAACAGTTGTACCTGCAATGAGCTCTGACTTGGAGCTGCAAGCTTTCACAATATGTAGGACTCTCCAACAATGTGGTCACTCATTGGGCCAGAGCCAGTCATGTAGCCACTGGGTAGACAGGATGCAACATCTTCCTTACTGAAAGGTCAGTTAATTGTTCAGATGAAAAACATCTTGTTGCTCAAGGCTAGTTAATATTGCAGTTTAATCTCAGGAAGATAATAATCCATTGAGAATGTGTTAATTTATCCTGTCCTTGCTGAGAACAGATTTATGTTTATACATTTATTTAGAAAGGAATGCCACAGAGAATAATTATATGAAAATAAAAGATAGTTCAAACAAGTTGTTCAAGTAGGAGATTTTATGATGTGTTGTTGAATTGTGTGACAAATCTATTGGATAATTTCCTGGTCACTTGATGAAGATTTTGTGGTGCCTACCAATACTAATACATTTATCTAATAAATTTCTTTGGCTTAATTTTATTGTCTAAAACATTATGCCCAGTTATTTTTGTTAAAGAGCATACATTTTACAGAAGTAGAGCTGTGTGCGACGTGACACACAGCTCACACAAAGTATCATCAGTTCAAACTAACTGATGCTACTTTGCACCGGAAGTTGCGTCTGTTGTAAATTGTAACTAGAAGCAGAAACTATGTAATGGTTTTTCTGTGCGCCAATGCCCGGCTGCTCCACAGAGAACAATTCGAAGAAAAATACACATAGAGTGGCGCAAATCAAGTTGCTGAAACTAAAGAAAAACTACTGTCTGTTTTATGAGTTCAACACAATCACAGAATTAAAAAATGCTTAAATAAATTTCAATGACTGTAACCTTGTTCCCTTATTCACTGAAGCAAAATGTAGAGTCTCTTTTTTCTGACTTGATGTTAAAATATTCCTTCA
>VMRN01000071.1:0-36772 GCA_010277015.1 Poeciliopsis turrubarensis
CTACGGCTGCAGCAGGACCGGTGGTGAGCGGAAATGAGCTGGTCCTGGTGCGGCGGCAACAGTTAGTAAGCTCAGGTTCCTCTGTGTGTTTCTGTGATATTTAAAACCATTTTTGATTATTTGAAACTGTTCAATGATTTTTCTTTCTTTAATTATTTCTACGTAGCGAATTCTTTTCTCGTTTGTTGGACAGATGGTGACGTTAGTGGCTCAGTAAAGGGAGCAGGTTGGTTCACTTAAAGACATTTGAAGTCGTTCACAGTGATGGTTGGTAGCCAGTTCAGATTACCCGGCCCAAGCCTGGAATTTGGTTTTGAGGCCCTATGTTTCTGCTAATAATGTGGATTGCTGCAATCACTCGTGAGACGATTTGATCATTTGCTAGAAACTCATGGCATCTCTGACAGTGAGATTGCATTACATACATACATGAAAGTAGTAAAAGAACCAAAAAAAAAGAAAAAAAAAAAAAGAACTAGAATGACCTGGACTTAAGATGGAATACATACACACATATTCATGATATACTTTGATTAATTTGTTTTATCTGTAATTTGAATTTCAGCTAAATTAAATTCACATCAGCTGAGTCTTTCTTACCTGAGAATGGGGAACAGTACTGAACTGATTTTGAGTCTTCAAATAACTTCATCAGGGCTCCTAGAGAAGTTCCCTAACTTATAAGTTACATAAATTAATAGATAAAATAGAAATTATGTTTGTTTTAGCACCTCGATATATGAATGCAGTAGCCTTGTAGCCTAAAACATTTTGCTAGGCGATGTCAAACTTTGAGAAGTTTGAACAGAGCCAACCACAAGATGCAACTCTTTTTTCGTATTTGTTTTAAAGCTCAGTTTCACACAAATACAAACACGCTAGCATACATGTGTGGCTGTTGAACTGGCCCATTCCAGCCACTATCAAACACATTTTCTATGAGCAGCTCCACAAATCTTTCAGATTAACATTACATTACCAAGAGACATAAAAACACACCTTTATCTTGACCTTTTTTCTATTCTTCCTCTTTATTTTCTCCTTCTGTCCCTGAAGGTCAAGTCCCTTTTTGCGACATTGCTGTTGTGTGGACCTCGTCCACTCCGCTGTCCGCCAGCCTGGCAAGCACTTTTGTCAAGCAGACCTGTCCCCGGTTCTGATGGAGCTGGCAGAGCAGCTTCCGTCAGATGTGGGATGGGACTTTGACATGAAGTGCTTGCTAGAGTTTTTTTTTAAACTGAAGGGGAGACTTGGGATCTCTTGGCGGAGACACTGACAGGGAGCTCTGTAATGAAAATTATTGTGCTTCCTGTCAGTCTCTGTTCCATGAGCCATTGAACAGTGGCCCCCTGATTTCTCTTCCGCCAGTAGTATTTTGAACGGGCTTAGGTTCGCTACTGTACTACTGGTTGGACTTGGGGGGCAGACTTCACTGTTCAGGCTGTGGGTCAGCCTTGAGGAGGAAACATTGCCTGACGAATAACAACGTCTTGGTATTTTTCCTCCATAGGCTGACCAGGAGGTTCCAAGTTGAGGCCAATCGAACACTGGTTGTTCCTGCGGCCTGCGACGGTGGTACGGAGACGTACCACCTGTCCTCCGTCATCTGTGGAGATCAGAGCAATTTCTACACCTATCTGATGAAAGGAGGACAAACAGTGAAGGCAGAAGACGGGCATGTCTTCACTGCAGACAACGACTGCAGTGAAGACATGTGCCAAAATGGACTGATTTATGTTTATGAGAAAATGTAAGTCAGTCCATTTTGGTACATGTCTTCATTGCAGACTGCAGTGAAGACATGCCACAAAATGGACTGATTTATATTTTCAAGAAATTGTGACACCTGATTTTACAGTTTCTCCAGCCCCTCCTCTGGAAGATGATAAAGATGCCTTTAAAGAGGAGCTAAAAATATTCAATTTAGAAGAAAAAAAAACCCAAAAGACCTAATTAGGAAACAATTTGAGGCTGGAGAAATCTGACTGGAACCAAACATGTGAGTGATTTATGGGATAAAAGGATAAAAAGTTTAGACAGGTTTCTCTCCGGGTACTCCGGCTTCCTGCCATAGTCTGAAATCACCACTGTTTAGTCAATTGGCCTCTAAATTCTCTTAGTATGGTTAAAACACACATTTTTGTGATTGAAAACCATTTTATGGGTTTGAATCAGTTCCTGGGTTCTTCTGCCTTCACGGCTTGTTCTCCTGCATCAGTGGGCTCTCTCCGGGTTCCCAGGCCTCCTCCCACAGTCCAAATCCATGCCTTGCTGGTCTTTGCCTCATGTCTTCTCCCCTTGCTTTTACTTAAAGTCGTTTTGGCTACTAGAGCCTAAATATCTTCAAGCAAATGTCAAAAATACGTTTTGCAATTATGTTGCGTACATATCAAAAGTAGTTTTCTGTTTCCAGGTTTCTCTCCGGGCGCTCCGGCTTCCTGCCCCAGTCTGAAATCACTGCTTTCTTAATTGATCTCGAAATTCTACTTAGGCGTAAGTACAAACTTTGTCGCTACTTAATTGCGAGTTTATAATGATTACATAAACAATGTATCTCCTCTTGTATGGTTAAACTGAAGGGGAGACTGTTTAATGTTTACAACAGTACAAAAAAACATTTGTACGTATTGTCTGGAAAATTAGAAATAGGATTTTAATATTTATGATTATTACGGCGTTCAGTTGCACAACTTTATGGACTCGTTCATGGCTGTTTTCACGTTTATTGCGCAGTTCCTGTTAGTTTCGATGTTTGCTATTTTCTGCAGCGCAACGCGAAGCTCCACATCAATCAGAGGTAAAATATTAACCTGACATTAACAAAGACACAGCGCGACGGATCATCCGGGAAATGGTGGACAGGGGGAATCTAACTAAAATGTCAGACTAATTCCGGGGTTTATGTTTGTTTATTAAGCCCAAAAACCGCGACTCATTAAATCTACAAGCCACTTGAAAAAAACAAGCTGCTTATAATAATCGGACTTGGCGAGCGAAACTCGAAATAGTTCCTGTTTTTCCTGCAACAAAATACGCATCATCTCCCTCCACTGTTTATGTTTCTGTCGCTGCTGATACTGTCGCATAGACTCTCCACGGCGCGTAGAAGTAAAATTTAATGACAAAAGAAAATAGTAACGCAAAGTAACGCAAAGTGATTTAGATGAGTAACTGAAGTCTGACAACTGGGTTTGAAATAGCAACGCGTTAGATCAGACAGCATTTAGCGATGTCCGATCAGTGAGCGGTGAGTGCCATAACCAACAACAGAAAAACATAACGGATCAACTGTTAGATATTGGTTGCTAAGGCAACCACCAGCTGTCAAGAGCAGAATAAACAGAACTTAAAACAACGAATCTCGCGATGCTAGACTTTCCCCGGAGCTGTGTTGCATTTACTGATCGAAATGATCAGTAAATGTCCCTGTTTGGGAAACCAAAACAGGGAGAAAAACACAAAACCAAGCTTAAGATCTAATAAAGTTTTAACCTTCCTTACAATATATATATATATATATATATATATATATATATATATATATATGGCTTAAGACCATTTATACCACAGCAAGAATGGAAAATCAGAAATCCAAAAATTAAATCATATACAAATCTATTAATCTCTTCATGTTAAATAAATAAAACATATCATTTTTTATTTAAGTATTTATGTCAGCTTGAGTAATGCAGAACATAAACGACCAGATAGATGTGTTACAACCCACCCCAACCCTGTCAGCCATGTTTAGCTAGCTGTAGTAGCATAGCGGTTTGAAATTAGCACGGGAAAATACATCATATTCTGCCTGAGAAATTACACTTTCATCTAATGTAGGTCATATGGTTTTATCTGCAACAGTATAAGTACTAAACAAAAAATAGTCATGATCGAAAAATTTACTTTCTTACCTCAAAATCCATTTTTCCTCCTTAGTATCTTCACGTGCCTGTTTCCAGCCTTGACAATCACAATATGGAATTGGGGAGGAAGCGGGGAAAACACTGAAATGATCATGTGACTCCTATCTTATCCCTGATTGGTGGAACAGGTGGCGTTACAACTCTCCCCATGTTACAACAATAATGGTATCTTTGTGTTGGCACTATGCTCTAAAATGTTCATTATCTTTTCTTCTTCAGTTGTCTCATAAAGACTGATCAGTGGCTTTGGGATGTATCTATATTACAGACTTCTTGATATACTGTTTGTTGCAGAGACAACAGCTCTGTCTGCGTCCTGGGGGGAGGAACATATGCAGAGGCTGTGACAAACATAAAAATTTTGCATTTGTTCTCATCTTAAATCCAGGCCTTGGCACTGACAGAGGTCAGTCTTTTGGTAAGTAAAACCAAAAACATTCATTTTCAGTTCAAAATGAATGAAAACTGTTTGTATCTCCTGTGAAAACAGATCAGTTTGTTCGTCCTTGACCTTTGTGCTTCATGACTCCCGACCAGATCAGACAATCTCAGTGAACCATATCTTCTAGTGGGACAGAGTTCAGCTTTTGATCAGGTTTGATTAGAAAAGCAGTGGTTGTGGCACGTTCACAATGTTTGAACGAAAGCCTTGCACCCTCTAAGAATAGTATGCAGTCAGGGTGATCATCATACGAAACACCATTTGAAAACGCTCTTTAAAGCTCACAAAACAAATTTTGTCAATGTATGTGTATCTTGTAATGGGGGAAACTCATGGTACACCTTCAACCTTTCTGCAATATTAAAATGTGAACACAAGAGGGCGACAAAGTTCTCCTAAAACTTGTTGACAGTAGGCATTGACAGGCAGGATATGTAAAGTCTCCAGGGCTTACAGAGGTATCACAGGATGATGAGCTTAATATTTTGATTGTGTGTAGATTTACAAAACACAAAATAGCTTTAGTTACTTACTCTTATGCAGGCAGAGAAGTTCAAAAGGAGTTAATGTTTGCTTTTCGGGTGTCCCGACTTTCCCAAACAGTCCAACAAAGACTGATCAGTGGCTTTGTTTGGGAAACGGTCTTTGTTGTTTGGTTTCTAATAAACCAAAGAAACACTGGTTTAGTTTCTTTTGTACTTTGACTGCTGGAGGCATGCACCGGCTGCCCATCTGTAAACATGCAATGGGTGAAAACATTTTACTGTCAGACAGCAACTGATCCGTAACCTGTTTCTGTAGGTTACGTTTAGCAGATCTTCCTCTGCTTAGATTCCAACCATAGTCCAAGGACACAATACAGCTTTAATCTTTCATTGTTTCACAGAGGTTGCTGCTCCAAACTGTTTGAAAATATGTTGAAAGAGGAACCAGAAACCTTTAAAAAAAAAAAAAAAAGACCTACGATTCTTTTGAAACTATTTATGCAATGAGATTGCGAGGCATGCAAGACCTTTCACTTTGCAGAGATCCACTCTTCAGGCAGATTTTTTTTTTTTTTTTTAATTACCAGACATTATGGGTTAGTCTTCTCAAGATATTTATGTCTGACCTTCAGTTCTAGGACTTCCTGTTGTATTATGGGATCCAAACCTTACAGCTCCAGGAATATCCAGCGGCCTTAGCCAAATATGATGACGCTCCTGAATGTTTCAAAACCGACAGTGTTGCTCTTTGGCTCCGGTTTATTAGAGTCCCAGACTAACTGCATCCATCTGCAGGTACCAGTAATGTGTCACAACTAGGTTTATTCAAATGATCAATATTATGTCTCTTCTTTTAAATAAACACAAAAGCGGCAGATTTTGGTTTTATTAGATTTGATTCTTCAAAGCACTTCAAACATGTTGATACTGACTGCTACCACAACACTCATATACATTCAGCGCCGCTAAGAGATTAGTGTGATTGACATCTTGTCACATGGTCACAGTATCTCACACTAAGGGCATTATATGCAGGGACATGAAGGTGGGCACATCTGTGATGCTACAGCCTCCCCTTTTTAGTCTTCTGGACTAAAAAAGCAAGGCGCTAACCAGAGCGTTACCAGTGTCCCACATTTTTGTACCTTTGTTCTACAAAACTGCAAGAAAGTTACATGAAGTTTGTTGGTCTGATTTTCGTAGACCATATTGTCATGGGGCCGTTTGTCCGTGGGCCGCACATTTCTCTTACTCCCATACTGAATCTACAATTAATATAAAGCACCGCCACATTTTCGACATTCTCGTTTGAATCCCGGTCAGATGACAGCAGTAGAAACTGCTGGCTTCCACCACCAACACAACCAGCTTCGGTTTGACTAAAATCACAGCCTCATGAATTTATATCGACTGTAAATGCAAATATGACACTTCACAAGGGTAGATTTGATTGAAATCAGTCACTTGCAATTTTTTGTGGGTGTATGCTGATGGCAATAATTTACAAACAAAAAAATAATGGGTGACCAATGTTCTTACTGCTAAACAAGTTCTTCTCCATCTAATTAAGAAAACCGCCTTTCCTCGACCGAACCAGAGCAGAAAAGCAAGGCTCCTATGGCACAATTGTCTGTTTTTCAGGCATTCATGCGTGAGAAGCTGGATTCATTCGGATATGTTGATCCAAAACATTTATTTTCTCAGCGTTCCTTTATTTACAGTAAGGATAAGAAAACCGATTCAGGTCAAGCATTTATTTCTCCTCCAGGGAAAAAAAATACCATGGACGCTATTGAAATTTATGGGGACCTGACGAGTGACCCTCAGGATGACTGTACCACACGAAACCTTGAGCTTTCTGATAATGACACCAAAACTGAGAACTTTTGTTTAGCCTTTCTGTTTGGCCTCGTCTGCCATATTGTCCAGAGATCCTCTCCAAATGAGTGGGCGTTGGATTGAGTGATAACTCATCAGTCTCAGTGAGGGGAAAAAACACCTTTTGACTGTTGAGATTTACAAAGTTAAAGAAAGATGTGTGCCGTTGTGAAATGAAACGATGAAATTGAAAACATCGAGTGGGAAAAGGCTCGCTGATCGGTGAGTCATAGGAAAAACTAGCATGTATGAAAGTTTGTTGTTCTGATTTGTGGGCAATATAATATTACTACCAGTAGCCATGTGACAAACTTTAACTTAAATCTCTTGCGGCTGTTTTGCCTTTCCCACATTTCTTATTTTTACAACAGGTGATCACAGTCAGTGGAGCTAAATGTAGGACAAAGCTGGGAAAACGATGTTAATGCACTGCAAACTTTTCTGAATGTACTTTTTTGTAAGAAAATAAATGAAAACCACATTTCTTTCCATTTTACATGGATCCACTGGCAACCAAATTGCCAGTGAACGTTTTGGTTGTGACAAAGTTACTTTAGCAGGGCTCGCTGAACATCCATGACATAAACAACCCGACTCGACGATCCGAGCACAGGAAGGTGAACGTTTGTTTCATTTTAAGCATTTATCATCTACAAATTGTACACGATAAAATGGAAGAGCGACGAGAGTGAAAATAGGAGCTCAAGCAGCAGAGCTCCAAACAAACATCAACTTTTTGCAGTTTTTCAGATTTGCAGCTCTGAACGCACAAGTCAGTGGATCTCCTCTGTTCTCTGTAACGTAATCTATTTCCTTCAAGGCCAGCGGCGTTTATTATCAAGATAACACTCATAGACAGAGTCAGAGAGTGTCTCTGAAACTGGGACTTTCTCCCAAATAACAGCGGCAGAGCTGCATCCCATCGCCGCTGGGACTGCACCCTTTTTTCTGACACTTCACCAACAACAACTCGTAGGGGGTCCACCACGTCTTGACTGTTTTAGTCAGCACAAAAGCATTCCTGGTATATACACTATGCATTAAAATCTACGAATTGCTCATATGCCTATAAAGATGTGCACGGCGCTTCAGAAGCAGGATTGAGAAGTTCACAGAGGCGCGCAGGGAGCTGCATGTGGGGGGGGATTCCCATCCAACAGCATCGAGCTCTAAAAGCCTGTTTAGGGAGGGCAACACTTACAGCAGTCAGCAGACAACAAAAGCCCACTCATGATGCAAGATAAAGCCTCCAGCATGGTGGGACGTGGGAGAGCAAGCCCCACCACAGTGGCTGAACCTCGGGGGGATTCCCCTGTCCATATATTGGAAACCTATCTCTCTTTCTTCGCCTTTGACACTCTCTGCCTGCCCCCCTTTTTCGCTAGTCGTGTTTCATCTTTCTGCCTTTTCATGTCTGCTTCGCTCTCTTTCAAGGCCAGTGTGTGCCTAAGGTGGGATCCTCTCGACTGTTTCTGTTTGCTCTCTCTCTCTCTCTCTCTCTCTCTGCCACCATATTCTCACCTATTGATTTTCCGCAGAAAGTTGTGAGGTGTTTATCTGGGTTTCTCTCTCCGCTCTCGCTTGCTCACTCTCCCTTGGTGTCCCTCTGACACTGATGCATAAATTGGCTTCGTAATGACTCAGCCACCAGCAAAAACCTGTTCAACTCTGCTCTCTGCAGTCCCCACAGCCATCACACATTGTGTTTTGGCATACCAATACCAAACAGTGTGGGTGTGTTGTCCAAGAAATGTGCCCATCGTCTCCCTGTGTGAATGAAATGGAAAGTGTGCATTTACCAGAAATGTAGGTTGCAGATCATTAGATTAAATAAATCATTTCTACAAATAACTAAGCATCCTTTTTTTTTCTTTTTTTGGTCAGTCAGCAGAGAGAGTTGCTGCAAATTGTACAAAATAAATAAATAAATAAATCATTTCCAACAAAGAATCCTCACTGAGCAACATATTTCATTTACGCATTCATTCACAACTTCTGATTATTTTCGCCAGATTTTTATTGACGGAACAAAAATAAAACAACAACAAAAGAAAAGGCACAATTACGAGAAAAATGAGGCATGATTTTCAAAAACGTTCTCAAATCTTTAATGCCCCCACAATGAAATTCAACAGTTTAAACAAACAGTTCTGTGAGAAAGATTATTAGAAAATGCAAACCTGCCAAGACCTGGTGCTCCACCTAAACCCACAGGTCTTCCAAGGAGAGCTTCAACCAGTGAATAGAAACCAGATCAGGCCTGTGGTAACTTTGAAGGAGCTGCAGAGATTCACTGAATCAGTCGTACACCAATTGTTTGCAAAAGCAGAAAAAAACAAAACCTATGGTGAAAGTAATTCAAAAAGGTGGAAACTAAATAGGCAGACTAGATCAAGGAGCTCCGGTCATGTGAAACAGAAATGGAGCTGGAACAGCACCTTTGTGGCAGGAAACTGTCTCTGCACATTGCCCTCCACAGCCCATCTCCATGGCGACGCGTTTTAGTTATAGAATATGGCTTCAAACAATGATGAGCTCAACGAGGCTCCAATTTATTATGTATTTTCCTGGTGCGTAGCATAATCAGGTAAGTATGTTAACTTACATTGTTATAAAAATTCTCTTTATGTCAAACATGACTTAAGTGAAATTTGACTTTGCAATTGGGCCTCTGTCTCTTTAAGAAGCTCCTACTCTTTTTGACGCCCTTTACTACGTTCTCTGGAAAGTTACATTGGGAAATAGTTCATATGATGATCTCAGCTGACATCCAGTTTTCCATAAGGTATTTACTAACTGCTGCTGCCACTAGTCTGGAGGAGCTGAGTGGGGGGATTTTCAGAGGGCTCTGTTTTTATCTCTGGGAATAGACAAATAACATTTTCTAGGCCTACAAAATGAATGACTGTTTTTACCTTTATTTTATTAAGGCAAGTATTTAAGACACTTTTTCAGACCTACAATATTTTTTGTTCGGTTAAGGTCGTCTTATTCCAACTTTATTCCAACCTTGAAGAGTTTCTATGTTGGCAAGATTTCAACATAGATGTTTTTCATCCAGTCTGGATGACCTTGGGACATTTTGCAAAGGAGAATGGCAAACATTTTCAGTCTTCAGTCGTGCAAAAAAAACTTGTGGAAACTCAACACAACACTTGTAGCTGTAATTCAAAGTTTCAGATTATTTGCCAAACGTGTTAAAAACGGTCATTTTTCTTTGACGTCACAATTATTCTCGCCTTTTTTTTTTTGTTGTTGTTGTTGTTGCCTAAAATTTGTGACAAAATCTGAATTTAAACGGGCATGAATATTTTTGTGAGGCATTGATATTTCGCACCTGGCTCCCAATAAGACACTAAAGGCGCAGGATGTTTTTTCACTATTTCGCCTTTGATGTTTACAGAGTAGCACCTGCAGACGGTTGATGTCTTCAAGCTGCTGGGGGGAATCAAGCAATTCTGCCATACTTTTGGAAGTTTCTGACTGATTTAGTTTGTATCAAGATGAGTACCCAAAAGCAAGGTGTGGGCAGAGCGACTTGACTGATTATTGGAGTGAATCATCGTGGGGGCAGAAAAAGCAAGAGCAACTGCAAAATAAGGGCACTGGAACACCATGAAATCACCAATCAAGCTGAAAACAGACCATTGAAAGAAAAATGATCCGAGAACGAGGCAGGATGTGCAAAAACTGACAGAATATTTCGATAACAACGTAGCATTATCTCAAACCGAAGAATGTAATTTTATTGTCTCAAACTTCAATCTTCCTCTCTGTGTCACCTCATATTTATAAGGCACAACTTACTCTTGAGACCTTTTTCATCTTAATTTCAGTGGTTCGCTCGGAGGGATTTGTGCTGTCGGTGATTGTGCTGAAAACTACTTCTTAACAAATACTTCCTTAAATAGGATTTTCTTCCCTGTAATAGTTCAGTGCCAGAATAACTATTGAAATTTAGAGCTACCAGAAAGTTTGTCCTTGTCTTTATCCTCAAAATGTCAGTACACAGTGCATGGGGTATGAAAACAAATATTTGTTTGTTTTTTTTTATTAAAATTGCTACAAAGCAAGAGAGGCTCATTAGCAAGCATGATGGAAAGTTTAATATGTAGGAATCTTTAATACCTCTGGATTCATGTTTGGATGCATACAAATTAGTATGAGAACTTTGCACAGAGGTCAGTCCAGTGAACTCCTGACACCCTTCAGCAGTACTTTTTCTTTTAAATTAAATGCTCATTTATTGTCCAACTTGGAACCTGTAAGTGTCTATAAGCAGCAAATAGTCTGTCTTTGTGCTGGAAAACAATGAAGCAGCTCTGAAAAGCTGAAGAACATGAAAACTCCTGCATTATATGAAGAGTAGATCCAAAACTCATCCTCCAATTATTCAACGTCACATCTTTTAAATTAAAAAAAAAAAAATATTTATGAGATGTGATTAGTTTTCGAACCATGACTGAAATTCATGGTCTGCAGCAAACATCTGCAGTTTCCAGCACAACGCACGCTCACTTTGCTGCCTAATGAATTCCTGCTCGCCAGTAGCAGGTGTCAAGTCGGGGTGAAGTTACCGAGTCCTGGCTTTAAAAGGAACATTCGCCCACCTTTTCTCAGATGTTGCATCGTTTCATTCATGTCACCATCTGCGTCTTGCCAAAAATATTTGCACTGGCTTTGACTGACATTTGCCTTCAGACTTGTTCTCATTCTTCATAGTAGTAGATGATGAGAAGGATTTTGAACAAGAGCTGTGGTTGTTCACATGGCAGCGTGATGCTGCAGATCCATCAGATGACTCTCCTGCTGTGAACTCAATGTTAAGGCACCAGTTTGAGACAGAGCGCTGTGACGTGCGGCTGCAGAGAGCCACCAGGCGACAGGCCCACTGATCCCTTTTTTCTTTGAGTTTTAAGTGTTCAGGTGGGAGGCATCATGAAGCACAGGAAATGCATAATGATACAGGACTTTCCATTTAAGACCGAGTTCTGTTAGTACAATGGTTTCATAGTTTTGGGACAAAGTTACTAAAGGTTGAGCCTCCCATGTTTTTTTATGGCTGTAGATTGTCACTTTAATGGCTATAAATCCGGTTTGTGATCTAGTTTTTTTCAAAGCCACTTAAAGGTTTGGATAAGAATCTTTATCTTAAGTCTAAAAGTGATGGGATTTGATGTGTTTTCTCTTGTTTTGTGTCTGTAGCCCAGAAGCAATATATTAGGCAGTTTTGAAGAAAATTTGACCTTTTGAACACTCCTGAAAATATTGCATTATTTATCTATTCCTGTTGATGCAGAGGCAAGAGTCATGTTTTTTTTACATATATTTTTTTTTGTTAAATTCCTCAGTTGGAGTTTAATTTAAATAAATTACAGGTTATTTGGAAAACCACAGACATTCCCCCTTCCACTCTTGACCTCTTCCAGGTTTTGATCATCACGAATGTTTTCACATTCAAGTCAAGCACACTTCCCATAAATGCGCAATCTGAAAGCTGTTTTCTGGATGCCTTATGAGAATATTTTCATTGATGGCTCAAAAGACATCAGGCTAGGTTTTGAGGGAGGAATGTGAAATTGTGAGTTGTTTCTGTGGTTGGTTTTAGAAACGACTGCATGCAAAGAAACATTTACGGTTTTCGGTGTTTTAAGTTTCAAACTGAAACGCCTGCCAAGCGCAGACCGACGGCAGACACTTGAACACTGCACGGCCTCTTCTGTAGTACAAACCATTTCAAAATCACCAAACATGTCAGGTAGGAAACAAAGATGATGGTACTTCGGCAAATATTTCATCACGAGTTGCATTCGACCGCAAAAAAAAAGTCAAAGTTTCTGATTTTTTAAAATTTTTCAAATTATTTTTATCTCAATCACAGGTGGGCTCAGATGCCGGCTCAGCCATACGGACAACATCACCTGTGCCACAGCAAGCAGATACAGAGGAAATCAGCTGACCTGCGTGGTTTAAACTCTGGTGACACGTAGGGGATGTTTATGTGTCATAGCGGAAAGACAGACCATGACAGTGGTGTGCATGCTGGGTTCCAGCTTAACCTCCCCCAGTAGATCAGAAGTAAAGGAAATGGATGATGGTGGAGAGATGTTATGTAGGCGTGCCCCGGTTTGACAGCACACACACAAACACACACGCACACACACAACAGGGGGGATGTATAAAGCCGATCAGATGGGCAACCTGTTGGACTGTGGTATAAATGGAAAAATGAAGAGTTTAGTGACGTACGACATCACACCACAGACTTTCCCAAATACACGATAGAGGAAAAAAAAATCATCCTCTGACACCTACTTGCCCCTGATAATAACGCTAAACATACATATAAATGTGGTTAGTATTAAGTTCACTGAGGACAACTTACATGTCATACTTTCCATTTCTATGGTTAGTTAATAACATCACATGACTCTTCAGCTCATGCAACTGTTACTGTAAATAAGCATTTCAAAAAATAAATAAATGCCACTGAGATTGCACAATAACTACCTTTTACATAATATCAGGATTAATATTAGTGGCTTAGAGCAACCTCTCCGAGTGAAAAACCACTACCCAGCAAATCTGTTTTTTACTGAATCCAGTCTATTCCATTCAGATCAGTTCAATTCACCGCAACACAAACCATTTAAATATCTGCGGTCTACAAAAAATACCATTTGAAAGTCTGTGCTCCCTCTACAACAAGATTTGGTTGAAATTGAATTCAGGAGCTTTATATCATGCGATAATGTCATTCCCTCATCAAAAACACACCTGGAGCGTCGCTTTGACTCATTCGTGGCGGTTTGAGGAACCCCTGAGTCTCCCGTGGCAACCATTTGAGGGTCCCTAACACTTCCTCATGAGAGGCACAGCCTGTTTCCCCAAAGCCGCCTGCCACAGCAACACAGCTCCACAGGGTAGATAAACGGGGCAAATCCATTTGCCCCATTTATCTACCACATTTATCCATTTATCGCCTCCGCCCCCGCTCGACCAAACCTCCATACAAATGTAACTTAAATTTAACTTAACTTACATTACATAACCAGAATGACTTATTTATACCTTTTGCAAAAACTGATGGAAACATCTTCCAGTCCTGTTTTTTAAATTTAATATATACATATATGTATAAAGCACTTTAAAAACGGCAGCCATTGACCAAAGTGCTAAATAAAATGATTAAAATTGTCATAAAATACAATTCGGATTAAAATGAACAACTCACACCAGGTAAAAAGCCAGAGAGCGAAAATGGGTGTTAAGAGCAGATTTAAAAATGTCTGGTGAAGATCTTCTCATCAAATTGCAGCGGTAAAGCTTCAGCCTGAATCGCCTGATCTTCGCTGAGCATCAGCCGTCTCCTCGACACTTCCAACCACATCTGGTCAGCTGATCTGAGCGACGGAGAAGCAGATTGCAGATTGTTTTTATTTTGGCTTGTTGCACCCTTTAGTATGCAAACATCAGAGCCAGTCTAACTTTGCATGTTCACCTGTAAAAGCTGCTGCACTTTATGGGGTTAAACACAAAAACCCACTTTGACCAGCTGCCAGTTCAGCCTGGAAAAGATCAGGAAACCTCCTGAGCCCTGGACCAAACTGAGAACAGGCGAGTCGTTGATCCAGTAGTTACCTGGTACTGAACCTTTTCATTGAAGTAAACGGATATTTCCGCTCCACACTGTCCAGGCACATGCATTCGTTTCGGACTCTGAAAGTATGATAGACAAGCTTAATATCAGCACCACTGAAGACTTTTCTCAAACAGTGTTATGCGTCACTCTTGGAACCTCATAAACATGTGAGATAAAATTGTGACCATCCTAAAGTGACTCTAAGGGGGTTTGCTTTTCCATTCGTCTACCAAAAAGTGTTAATTTCCGATCATGGAAATAAGGCAGTTTTTTTTTTTTTTTTTTAGACATACCACTCACCATCCCAGCAGTTCTGACCAGTTTCCTACCTCACCTATCTCGCTGCATGTTAATCCACCCCCACTTCACTCACTACGTGGGCAGCCTGCTTTCCTTCTTCTGAGAAACCTTAATACGTGACCAGAGTGGTTGATGCTTTTTAGATGTGGAAAGAAATAGTGAAGGTTTTATAAATAAAGCTGCTGCATTCCTTGGTCAAGTGGTTGAAAATCAGTCTAGATTTTTTACTTAGGTTTTTTTTTCATATTACTGCCTTTCGTCTGTAATCCATAAATGGAACAAAAAGAAATATATACTGGCCCAACAAGCATTAACTAAGGTAAAGTGTAAATGTTTTGGAAGGCGATACATCATTGGGGACTTTAATAGGAAATTGAAATGCGCTCACTCCTTTATCAGCTCATCATCCTCCAACCACAACCTCACTTCATTTGAATGAAGTGAGGTTGTGTTAACATAATTGTAACATAATTATGTGTTAGCATAATTGTGTCATGTTAACACACACACAATTACCCCAGAATTAAATATTAACCTTCTGGAGCAGGATTGGGCAATTATTTTTCCACAAAAGGGCGTGTGCGTGTGTGCGTTATTTCATATACGAAGATAAGCACCTAGATTGTTATGTGGCGATCATAAATCTCGTCCAAGAAAAGTTCAGAATTCTCCAAACACAATTTCTCCATTTCTTTTGTAGCTGAAACACAGTGTCCAGGTTTCCACTGGAGACTTGGGAAATAAAAACTAATTCATCAGGATAAGGATTTAAAATTCCCACCTATAGGATACTTACTTAGTAATTGTGTTTTTATTGTTTTGCATTGGAGAGTCCTTTACATCTGCTGATAAAGGAAATATTACCAAATTGATGGTCGAAGCTCATTTCTGGGACCTATTTGTAAGTCATTTGATCACAAGTACAAACACCTACATGCTATATAAACGAGGATGAACAACGTATAATGTGCGACGGAAAAAAAAATCCCCTCCTGTCGCCGTTTGGCTGTGGTTTGGAAAAAACATGTCAGACTTGTGAAAGGAACATCAGCTGACTTTGTCCCAGAAAAGGGCAAAATTTTGCAAAGCAAGGCGTACCAGGTTTTTTGGAGAATAAAAAAGAAATACACAACAAATACATTTTTGTTTTCTCTTGTGCAAATGTGGTGGTATGGCCATTTAAATACAGAGGCAGAGCAACCAACAAATTACGTCACACCAGAGAGGTGAAGAGAGTTTAACTACAGATGAGGTAAACAGTCACATTGTAAATATTCAATGACTCCACACACAGATTGCGACGTTACTCGTGACAAAGTCCATCATTTCCCACAATCCAAATGAACAAGTTTGATGAGTCAGCTGGATGCTTCGCCCCCCCCTTTCTCCTCAGTCTGGCTGCTGCTCGTCTTCGCGACTCTCAACCTCATCAACTCAAGAAGTTTCCAATAAAGACAGATTCCCGCCGAGCAGATTGCTGACCAGTCGAGAAGACTGGTGATCTTCACGACACGTCCGCTCTGAGTCTGTTTTGACCTCTGCAGAATGAAGTTAGTTTGGTTATGCGGTTGCTCCTAATTGGCACGGTTACTTCTCATTTAAGCGCTCTGATTGCACAAGCAATGAGACAGAGTGGCCTGACTTGTCGCTCCAGTTTTACAACTTACTCACCGTATCCGGTGTCCCGAGGTTTCACTGCACCTGGGGACATAAACCTTGGAAACAGCTTCTTGGCTTGGAAATCCGATCCATTTGGATAGAAACAAAATACTCTTTATTGTCCCACGATGGAGGAAATTTCTGCAAGTCCACTTGCAATCAAAGCAAGTAGACTCACAGCAGATATAGAAACCAAATAAAGATTTTTGTGGTGAGGCCACAAAATAGACTTTATTACAGTCACGCTTACTCTTTTATACCTTTATTATGACTTTGGAGTATTTTGCAAAAGATCCTTTCAGGACGAGGGTAAACTCTTTTGTGGTACGAAGCTGAAGTCTCGAGAATGATCTGTTCTTTTGAAAATCTTTGGCAAAGCAGTGTGCATGCCTACATGCTGGATTTCATACACCAGTCACTGTAGAAGTAGCCTGGCCATTGCCTTCCTATGCAACTTCACTTGATTTAAACCTCTTTTCACTGCTTACTTTGGGTTTTCTCTCATTGACTGAGATTCCTCCAGTGGAGTTTGTACTCCGCCGATCAGCGAACAGAACAGAAGTTGTGAACGATGACGTCAAATTTCCACACTCTTTTAGGATTGTCGTCCTGCCTGTAGTTTTAGCAACTGCAGTGGAGGAAGTGACAAAGCCGTTCACTCCATGTTAGCCTCACTTCCAGATATTGCATTAACGCTGACAGCTGACTCATTCGGATCGGCTTTTCTTTTCACAGTGGAGGACGCTTAATCACAGTGCAGGTAATTTCCGGGAAGCTTCAGAGAGTCGAACGGGTGATTTTTTTATGACACAGACGAACATTAGCGATTGGGTAAAACTTCAAACTTCAGAGACCCGCCTCCAACAAGGAATAAGCTTTACTGGGCCTTTTTAGACGGTTTGGGCCAATAAAGTCAAACATAGTAAGTCCACTGTACATATTGCTTAATTGTGACACTAATGCCTTAATTGTGACTACTAGTCTATTGCACAATGTGACAGTGTCATTCCTGCTCAGAGTTGGACTGAGTCATTCCTAAGATCTTGTTCTTCTTTAGACAGTTTTGCACAACCGCAGAAATGTATCTCTGCCGCCTTTGGTAGTCCACATGCGACTCTGTGCCTATTTTAACCTGCCCATTTTTTCCTGTCTGCCTACAGTCGAAAATACGAGCCACTAGCGCCGAAAAAAACTCTTTGGAGAAAAAAATGATTTAAAAAAAAAAAAAATTACAGTGATGACTAATAATTGGAGTTCAAAGCATCTTGAAAAAAAAGCAAAACTAACATTAAACTACAGAGCAGCATCGGTGAGTGTGGTGAAAGGGACACGAGGGATCCTGAGTGAGACCAGTTTGGTCTAAGTTTGGCACTTAGTTTCTCAATACTGTATTCTCAGTATTTCTCAATACTGAGAAACTAAGGAAGGAGAAAAATGTCAGAGGAAGTACCGGTGCAACCAGTCATTCGAGTGACGTCTAGGTCACTGAAAGTCTCACTTCAGTTCAATGACGAACACACGTTAGGCTCATTTTTGTGTAATTTCAACATAGAAAATGGCCAATCAGTGGAGGCACCGCAGGGGAAATATAGAAAACTTGGGCCCTGAGCGGTCAAAAGAAACTTAATGGGGTCACACCTTTTATGAAACCCAGGCTTTTCCTAACTAGATGGCTGAAAACCATCACTTTTTTTTTCAGAGTGGATACAGTTTTGCTCAAAACTTGCCCTTTCAGTCTGGTCCCTCTCTGTTGTGCTTCTGATAGCCATTCTGTTATTTATGTCACCAATCTAAGTGCAGTGAGACTTAGTGAAGTAAGTGGTAGTCTAAGCAAATTATTCATAATAAAAATGGCTCTAAAGCAATGAAATATTCAATTCCAGTTCATAA
Organism: Poeciliopsis turrubarensis; assembly: GCA_010277015.1. NCBI lineage: Eukaryota > Metazoa > Chordata > Actinopteri > Cyprinodontiformes > Poeciliidae > Poeciliopsis > Poeciliopsis turrubarensis. The sequence continues at coordinate 18,220 of VMRN01000071.1, forward strand.
GATATTTAGCGTTTAGAGGGGCGGTACTAGGTAAGATCAACTTTTATGAGCGTCACCGCATGTTAAACTTTTGCTTTAATTCTTTCATGGATGTTTGAGAAATACTTTAATCTCAGTTCAGCTGTTCAAAGCACCTGGTTGGTCCAGCAGCTCCTGCAGGCTAGCTTGCATCAATTAGCAAACACCTGGTGGAGATCTGCATCTGCTGAGCCCAGAGGAGCTACTTCTGAGTGAAATGCTGGTTGTTAAATTGCTAATAGAGGAGCCATGTGGTGATGACTTCCTGAAGGCAATGTTTTAGAAAGACGAAGACTTAAAGACACAGAGGCCCCATTTTAAGGCCTTAAATTCCAAAGTCGAATTTATGTATGTCATATTTAATATATACAGCATTTTTATAAAAACTGAAGGTACAAAATGATTCTATGTGCCTTTAAAACAAAAGATACAGCCCCATTACATTTACGCTTTTAATTTAGCTGTTCATCTTGAGATTAAGTTAAGATTTCAGATTATAGAAACACTTTCAGTGGGTTAGTCTGGGGGAAAAACAAACTGAAAAAAGTGTTTACTTCAGTGTGAGTAATCTACAGTGGAAGGGCAGCATGAGGCCAGTCCAAGCATGGGGAACTGTTTCCTAAACTACAACAAAAAGGTAAAGCCATGTAAATCAATAAAACTCTCACAGCACAAAGGACCAGATCTCATGCAGGAGGAACAATGCTTCCTGACGTTAGAGGAGTCATGAGCGCTGCAAACCAAACAAGCAACTCTCATGCGGAAGTCTGCCCATATCTGGGTATAAAGCAACAGGTGACGAGCCAAGTCAGCAGGATTTGTAAAGGCCTGGTTGCGAAACATGAATTTCATCAAGGAGAATTTAATCAATCTGAGTGTCATTTACCCAGATGAAGCAACACCTGTCAGGCGTGTGGGCGCATGTGCGAGAGAGAACCTGCAGTGTTACTTCTGGCTTTACAATCCCGGCATGCCGCTTTGCAGCTCCAACCAGACCGGCTGCATGAAAATCTCACTTCCAGTGACGATTTGCATTGGAATTCACATGAGATGTTATCAAGGGAAGTTTATTTTGATATATGGTCTGTGTTTTTTTGGGGGTGGGGTTAACATGATTTAGTTTCACAGAATCCGCAGCATTGGATTTTTTTACACTTTTACTAAACCTTCTAGAAACAGTGATTTATCTTGCCAGTGATGTGGGACTGCAATTATTTAGAACACAACTGTGTATATATGCAATTCATTATAGTTAAAAAAAAAAAAAAATACCATAATTGTTTGCTAAATTGCACAGAAATTTTACTAGGCTGACACTCAGTAAAATTGAAAATGAGATACAAACAAAACAAAGTTATTTGAGGTTTTTTTATACATATAATTTATTATATTGTACATAAAAAAATCAAGGCACATCGTACAGTATTATACATCAACTGTTAATTACACAAACATTTTTAGATTTTGAAAACTCAAAATTGAATAAAATATAAAACATTGTCATAATTGAAAGAAGAATGTACAGAGAGAAAAAAAAAACATAAACACATTAAAATATTTATTTAAGCCAATGTTTTTACAGCATTACGTGAGTAGATTTTTGCAGCCTGTTCAAGTCAATTCACAGATTACAGGTACTCATCTCGCGATATGAAGATGACTATCAAGGATTCTCTCTTTTTTTCTGTTTGTGCGAAAGTGAGATTAACACCGTTAGTGGCGCACACTTCCAGCGGTGGCTGACAAGAAAGCAGAGCACATTATGAATTGCCTTCTACATTTGCCTGTTATTGAAATAATTTTACTTGCTGCAGATCGTTTCTCGGGGCGAATCTCCCCGAACGGGAGCTTTGTGTTGATCAATCAATCAAATTTTATTTGTATAGCACATTTCAGCTACAAGGCATTTCAAAGTGCTTTACATCATAAACACAAAATACAAAGTCATGCAACATAGAATAAAATGAAATAAAATACCAAGTGTTTTTTTTTTTTTTTTCTTTTTTTCTTCCTTCCTTCCTCCCTTTTTCTGTGGATTCATCACAGCAGGTGAGTCTGCTCCCTTAGTGAGAGCTTTCACACCCACCTCTGCTTGTACGCAACTTCAGAAACGGCCTCAGTTCAAGCGAAAGCAGGCATGCACATGTCAAACTTGATTAATCCCTGCACCAGGATGGTCTGGATTCAAAGCAATCCCCATCACACTTAGAAACATGAAAATAGCTGTCTTTGCAAGATTTGAGATTGCCAGTGACGGAGAGTCTTAATGTCGTGTCTTTGATCATTTTTATCTCTTTACAGACATAGAAGACGGTCTTTGTTTGGTCCAGTGTCATATTCACCGTTCTGCTGTCGTTCTCGTCAGAGTGGATGAGAGTGAGCTGCTGATGGGTGACCTCAGAAAACCTCACCAAACCGTAGACTAAATACTTTGTAGAGTCATTTGCTACAAATAGATCATACTCTTCCTTGCTGTCACTCTCTAAAGAAGAAGTGAAAACAATTCCCAGTGAGTGCGTGCAGAAAACACAACATTTCATCATTAGTAGCAGAGAAACAATGAACTGCACTCACCTTTCCATGGGCAATTTGTCATCAATGGTCGAGGATCACTCGCAGATGGAGCTTCAGATGGCTGATCGCAGGAAGTGATCGCTCTACTCTATAAACAGGTAGAACCAGCACTAACACATGAGCAAGTAGCGGGGAAAGCACCAAAAGTGTTTTTAGTGTTGCAATTTATTTTTTTTTCCTACCTGAAGAAAACAGTAGGTGAAAGCAGCCACCACAACCACAATGAGCAGTCCCATCGCAGCAACCAAAGCAAGCATCAGCTTAAAACCTCGCTTTGATCGACTTGATCCGCCAGCGGCTTCCAAAGCCCCCGGTGTCATCCTCTTGACCATCAGAGTCTCTTCCAGGGCCACTTGCTGCTTTTCCATGATGCAAACTGTGAAAGCTGCAGGTGAGGATGCCTTAATATAGCTGTCCTCCCACACACACAGACAGTGGGAATCCCACAATCAGACTCCTCCCTTAAGCAATAAGGAAAGAAAACAGAAATGAACGAGGGAATCCCTCTGCAGCTACTTGCCAAACGTTGTTTAATAATTGAACCGTCCTGACGTATCAGGACGGTTTGCCTGAGGACTTTTTCCTTAGGTAAAGGGAAGGCGAGAGAGGCATTGCCTGCCTTCTGGAAGTTGAAAACATGCGTCAATGTGTGATTTCTCTTTCTAAATCTGTTTCTGAAACACATTCCCAAACGGCGATTGGAAATTAAATGACGACACGATTAGAAAGGGGATTTGCTTCACTAGTTCGGAAAGCAAAATTCAAGCGTTTTACAGAGTCATTGTGCATAGTGATATGTGTTAGATATTTTTCTTTTTCTATGCAATCATGGGGTGACAGGTGTCACTGAGGCCCCCCACAAAGAGGTTCAGTCACAGAAGCTTGTTGGGGTTAGGGTCAAAGGTTCTGGCCGTTCAGAGAACCCAGAAAGCACTTTGAAGCAAAGTCCATTTAAGAGATTTGGAAGAACAAGCCACATCCTCAACATGGACCGCAACTTTTATAATCTTTTGTTTAGCCACTTTTGATCCAGCCCAGTTAATGTCTTACCCGGGCTGAGGAGACGAAGGACTGGACTTCTTACTCAGTCCAAAGTCCTCTTTCCAGATGAAAGAACACTCCGTAATTTCATTGGGTAATCAAGGTTTCAGAGTGTGGAGAATCCAAGGTGCTTAAGGTTCGGTGCAGAGTTTCCACAGACCGGCTGTTTCAGAGGCCATGTTGGTCCACTGAGTTTCATCAAGGCCAAAGTCAATGAGGGAATTTTAGGGGCCTTCCCTCTTTTCACAGGGACACTGATTTCATTTCCCAGCTGGACTTGGAAGCTGCTCACACTGCCTGAAGCACCAATACCTGCTGTGATGACTGTGGTACCGGTGAGGCCCAGTGACAGACTGGAGGCTATTGGCCTCTCGCCCAGTGACCACCAATGACAGCCAGATATTATGACTCTGCCATGCATAGATTAAAGCATGTTCTATGCAAAATGTCCGTAGAATCCGAGCCTCTTTGCGGCCCTGGGCGACCCGCCATTCCAGCTCCCGATCTCACCCCCCGGCGTTGACCAGGGAAAGTGAGGGTTTGGGTTGGGATGATGATGGTTTGTATTAGGCACTGTTGACATTTATATTATTCGATTGTAAGGTAAGAGCGGCGAGGGACGGGGAGGAGGAGCGAGGTGGGGAACTACTCTTGTTTTCCTCCACAAGATGCCACCCTGGGCAGTTGCCCATGTCACCCACATCAGAAACCACTGCTGTCCATGCAGATTTAGCTTGTGTATATATATGCATATATAAATTGGTAATTAAACACATCATCACAGTTTTCTACGCTGTGATGTTTACATGCACAGTGGGACTTCACGCTGTGCTGCATAGAAAACTGTTGTTTCGAGGCGTAATTCAGACCCCAGGATAATAATTCTGACACCTGAAGACGCTCCTGTGTCATCTCTGGCTTCTGTTATGATCTGTAACCTTTTCATAATCCCCATGCGTAGAAACTGAACGGGGTTCCACAGCACCAGTGAGCCTGCACAGCCTCCATTCTGCTGCACCCAGGATATTATTACTCTGTTTCTGCAAGATGCATCAGTCCAAATATAATGGTGAGAAAACCGAAACCCTGACTGAAACACAAAGGTACGGTGAAACATGAAGGTGGGCCCCCAACCGTGCTCTTCTGTTCTCCGCGCCGTGGCCTTGAACTACTTGGCAGCATCCTCCACCAGAGAAACTGCAGTGTTGCATCACAGTCGTCGTCCCGCCCACTCACAGAGATAAACCTCCCACTGACTCCCCCAGCTGCGTCATTTATCAGTCTTGACTTCCAGTCTCAGTGCCAGTCATGCTTTGTAACGAACATTTCCCACAAAAACGCCATCTTTCTGTTTTTATTGTTACATTTTTTTTTTCCTTTACCTGAAGCACTTCCTCATCTTGTTTGTGATTGTCCCGAGTTTCAGGTTTTGTGGTTTGAATCCAGTTACACTTGGGAGTTGGTTTCGCACAAAAAAATCACATATTTTACTGGAAGCTACAGGTTACTGTTATCTATTGCTGCCTGTTTGTTTTTTTTTTTTTCGGCACTTTGGAGATTGGTCAAGATGAAACGAGGAAATCGTTTCACTTAAAAATCTAATTTAGACTGAATAAAGTGTGGCGAGTAGAAATGGGCTGCAACACATTTCAGAAACTAACCTGCAGCCAAATGAAACGATGCTTAGAATTTCTTACCTTTTTCACAATGTTTTACTTGCAGAATTACTAAATATTCTTGAAAACACAAAAGAATAACTTTTTATGCAAATGTACATTGCCTGCCAGCACATTGCATGTACTGGGTGTGCGATGTGCATTATACAAGTTTAAAAGCAGAGTGAAGGGACAAGACAAGATGTGGTTAAAAAAAAATAAAAATCACAAAGTTTTGTCATTTATTTAAAGTGATTATGGATTGTGAACAAACTGGATTGGCTTCTAAAATCTCTGTTTTCTCTGCAGGAATGTCTGTTTTGCGAAAGGGAGTGGACCAACCTTAATAATCAACTTAGCCAAACCATACAGATGGTTGATCTTTGGCTGAAATACTTAACAGTAAAAAAAAAAAAAAAAAAAAAAAAAAAAAAAGATCTGCATTGTACGCAGTGAAAAATTGTGATTAATGTCGCTGCAGACGCAAATACAGCCATGCACACCCTCAGCAGGGACCCCTTGATGCTTCACATGTGGTTTTAATTCTGTCTGTCTGTGCAGCACGTCGTCTGACACCTTTTGCACATATAAGACGACCTTTATGGATAAAGGTGGTCTGTTAGAAAAATACAAAAAAAAAAAAAATAAAAATACGTGTTTGATACGAAGAAATGCGGCACGTACGCGTTTTGGGTAAGAGTTGAATTTTAGTTCAGGGAAGACTCAAACCAGTAATGTGTTTGAATGAAATTTAAAGGATGAGATGGTGAACTGTAGATTTTTTTTTTTTTAACACGAAAGGTTTTTTTTCACCACTGATTTTTCCAATTAGAGCATATTCTAGTTTATATTTTTTCTTTGAAAAATCAAAACTGGGGGCGTGGAGAACAGAAATGTTTTGGGGGGTTTTTTTTGTAAAGAAACAAACACATCTCCTTGTTTCTACGGTTATTGCTGGATTAAGCTAAAGTCTTGAATATATGTGAATTTAGTCACATTTTCATTCAAAGTTACCGTCTTATAAACCTGTTTTACGGTGACACCTATGTTATCTGATCTATAGGGAGGCAGCAAAGGCTTCTGATACCGCAGCAGTATGCAAAATCGGAAACTCCGTTTGTGAACTACATTTGCAGTGACAGATGAATAAAAACGCCTTTCGTTTGTAAGGAAAAGCAGATCAAAGTGACACTCTTTGCTGCAAAACGATAGAAAACAATTCATGTTTTACCTCTCACCCTGTGTTCTTCCTGTGGTTGCAAAAGGCAAGAGCAAAACTGCAGCGGCGTAAAATGTCAGATTTCAAGGGCTGCGTTTCTTTTCTTTCTTTGACACAACAACCGTTGCCAATTTTAGGACACTGTCCGTTATTGCAGCAAGACATAGGAAAATTTTACTGGTTAGATCCGAAAGAGAAACTTAGTGAAGTTGAAACTTACATAAATGTCAAAAGGCCAAGACTTTGGTACTAGGAAACTGACATGAGGAAACTTGTCCTGTGGCTTCTTCCACAAAGTGCAACATCCGGTGGGAGAGTGCTTATGTTTGGTGCATCTCTGGCTCCAGTAAGGTGTAGGACAAGCAGACCTGCCGGACATGCCGGTGTGGGGTTCAACCCACCTGGCACTGCAGGTGCTCGGTGGGTGGAGACTATAAATTCCACCCCTGCAAATTTGCCAACGTATTTCTTGTTCTACCAGCCGTATTTTGCTAATGGATGTTGCTTGTTGTAACACGCAGAAGCTTCTTTTTTTTTCTTTTTTTTTTTATTTATAATTTTTTTTTTATCTGAAACTGCTTATGTTTTGGTCCATGTCTGAAATCCCTAATCACAGATTTTATACCTTAAATGAGACTTTTCATAGATGGGAAAATGATCCATAAAAGGCAATTAAAATAAGAGTAAAATGACATTTACCACCAGTTGGCACCTGGCTGTTGTTAACTTACCTGTAGTTTAAGAAACATTTATCCAGAACGGGGTCAGGTTGTGTTTTGGTTTTTTTTTTAACAGCTGTGTTCATATGTTGACATTTCCTAGCAGAATTTTAGATTTTTTTTTTCACACTTTTTCTCAGCGAATATGACTAACGCAAGAGGTTTTTCACTTGTGGTTAGTGGTTGGGTGAAACTATTTAATGTCAAACAATTATACCACTGAGTTTACTCTTCATAAGTCATTATGACTACAGAAACCGCCCCAAATACCCTCATTAAAAGTTGACATGCCCCGGTGATTTGGACCTCAGAACATGCACACAAGCCAGCATAAATGGGTCTGAATGGCTACTAAAGGAAACCATCTTTATCGGTGATTTGTTTGTTGGTGATCAGTGTGTGCATGCGCGTGTGTGTGTGTGTGAGAGTTTCTGGGCTCCAGACAGACCCTTGCATCTTTCCCCCAGTGCAGCATCGATGTTTCTGATTCACGGGGAAAGTGAAAAAAGGAACGTGAAATGCTCTGCTGGGTAAGGCGATTGAACAGTTTAAAGCAGGAAATGGAGACACAAAGATGTCCAAGGAACTGAGAATCCCAGTCAGACGCGAACGAACTCTAAAAATGCAAAACAAGGGATTGTGTTGAAACCAAACCGCAGTCAGGTAGACCAGCAAAAGTACAGCCACAACTGCCGGGAAAACTGTTCGAAAACCCACAAATAGCTTCAGCTGAAAGGCAGGACTTCTCTGGGGCCTGCAAAGGCACATGAAGGCCGGTCAGATGAAGATGAACGAAATACTGGAGAAAAATTTCAACTCATCTGCCAGAAAGCTGCGCACAGGAAACACAAGGCCCAGGCGATCAGTTACTGGCTGCAGCAGGACACAGTGATGTTTCTGGAGTGGACGTCTCAGTCTCCTGACCCCAGAACCTTCCAGCCAGAGTGAAGAGAACTCAGATTCACACTTCATGCAAGACAGTCCAGTAGATTACAGGAAGTGGAAGCTTTCTCCTGAGAAGAGAAAACCTCCAGTTTTCTGATGGTAAGCTTTACCATCAGAGAAAATAAGGAAGCTCGTCCGCAACGACCGTAAACGACTCCAAGCTGTCACTGATGTAGGCAACATATGCTATCACAAGCCGCGGTATGTAAACTGCTGATCAGGGTCAATCGGGTAGTTTCTGAGCAAACAAGACAGTAAACAAGTAAACAAGACAGTTTGACAGAAAATGGCTCCACTCACCTATTCAACTCGTGTCTCGTGTCGTCACATTTACTGAAATAATGGCCAAAATATCAAACAAATTACACCAGAGTGTGTAAACATGTGAGGACAGTTGTTCACTTCTGCTGTTGTTTTTTTTCCGTATGGATAATGTGTCGCTTGAAATATCAATTATATGCATATTTTGTTTTTCATTCTAACATACACAAATATATATTTCTGACACCCAAGAGCAAAACAAAAACACATGCATGCACACACTATTACTTACTATTACTAAAGGTGGTTTGAGTTGGTATCCAGTCCAACCTGCGTGTTTTTGAAATGTTGATTGAAAACAGGAGCAGCTTGAGACAAGCTGCTCCCTTTTCTCATTTTTACCTTGGAGGGACAGATGTTTTGCTTTTGATGCATCAATGAAATGCTGCAAATTAATACAACGTGGTATCTGTTATGTTTTTACATGTGTAATAATAAGTGATGATGTCTGGGTTACTGTGTTCTGTTTGGTCTCGGTGCTTTCATGACGTACTGTAGGGCTTTTCATTGCTTCTGGATCTCAGATCAAATGTTAATAAACATGTATTTTTAATGAAATAGAATGATAACAATAGCTTCTGTCGTGCGGGCAGAGCATTACAAAAACAAAGAGCCGTTCTCACTGAGACTCCAGTCCTGTCGTTCGCAGTGAAGAGCCGTTCAGGAGAATCGGCTCGTTCTTGAACGCCACATCATTTCATTCCAGACTTTGGCTCCATGCTTCGTCTCACATGTGCAACACGTCAGTCAACAATAAGCGCAGTGAGTGCCTGCGAAGCATTTATCATTGGAAATGCAACACGCTTGTCACTGGACAGCTTGACCGGACCGAGGCCATCAAAAAGTGGCCTCGGTCCACAAAAAGTGGCCTGGAGACGCAGCTCCAGTGATACGAAACGACTTGCAACAGTTTAGAAATTGAACCAACACTGATTTCATTTTACTGTTTATCTGCATTTTCCCCAATGTCTCCTAAATGATTAATTGCATCATTTTGCAATTTTAGATGCAACTAGAAATACATACTTTCCACCATTTGCTGCACAATATCTGCTTGATGGCCACACGAAAAGCTACATTTGTGCATGTCGGCTGCGATGCGTATCGCCCCGACATTAAGGGGTCTGACTCACGTCGCATCCAGGAATGCAATGCTTTGTCTGTTCCTTGAGAGAAAAACACGAAAATGCATGCAATCCTTTAGTTGGACGGAGCCAGTGCCTGAAACTCACTGTTCCACCGCATGGCCGGGTTTTGGGGTTTCGGTATGTGCAGCGGGACACCAAGACATTGGACAAAGCTGGGATCACTAATGCGAACAGCCAGGTTCGATTAATTTGAAACCACAGGGATTTTTACAACAAGCAGTCTTGGTTTCACATCCACAGTTCAGTAGTTCTGTGGAACAGCGATGCGAAATGCCAGAAGCGCAGCGGTTTAGAGATCCCGCAAGAGCAGACGATTGAGTTTTGATGCGCTTAAGAGTCGGTTGCTTGCTTCCCGAGGGCAGCAGCCAGCGTCAGGCCAGTGTCCACAACTGTTCCTTTTGGTTGCATGAACAATGTGCAGGTTTCTCTGCACAGACAGACTGCTGACAGATGCACCAGAAATAGAAAGTCGACAGAAAGTTGTTTTTTTTTTCCCCACCACTGATTACAGCTGTAAGTTTTGCAGTGTGTCTCTACCAGCTTTGCACGTTTAGTGACTGAAATTAAGTACGTTGTTGGTTTATTTTCTATTTAACATTTCTACTGCTTTAATTTTGACCCTGTGGGAATTGCCACAAAAATACTTTTTAATGTGAACCACGAAGACAAAGCGCCTGGAAACCTGAGGTGTACAGAAACATTTGGGTCTTTTCAAATCAGCTCCCAAAAAAAACATTTCTGTTTACTGCAGCTTCAGAGGCCACAGTTGCTTTATCGTCGCGTCGTCGCTGACGCTCGCCTAAATGTTTCATTGTATTTCTCGTAATTAAGAGTTGCGTTATGTGCGTGGCACTTAATTTGGCTCACTTTGATGCGTCTCTGCTCTTTTCCGCTGCTCTGCGCTGCACAAGCGAACTCGTCTCGAAGCAAAGCAGGAGTGCAGGTCAGGTTCAAACTTGCTGCTTTCTCAGACTTATAGGAAAGATTTTGTAACATTTGCTGCTTTCGCCGGATGCGCCTTTTAGAGGAAACGAAGCCTTTTGATCTATTTATAGAACAGAGAAGTTACATAAGATTTATATTTATATTTTATGACGACTTGTTTTTTTTTTATTTTCTCTTGCTTTGTACGCTGTGTTGTTGTGTGTCTTGTGGACCATGAGTCTGTTGAATAAAGTCATCATAGGAATCAAATCTCATCAGTTTGATTGAGACAAACACCACGCAGATTGACCTGTTCAAACAAGAACCTAACCGCTCCTGCGACATGACAAACAACCCGAGGGTTTCTGATCCTGACTGGCTTCTATTTTTTGGAGCAGGCGTGCTTAGACAATGGACTATTTTTATGCTGCTCCCACTCAAACCCTGGAGCAAAATTTTAATTGGTGCTAATATCAATTATTAACAATCAGAGGCGAACAGAAAAAAAACCTCAAAGCAGAGCCTATTAAAAAAAAAAAAAAGGTTTCGGTGTTTACATGCCTTCATTTTCTTGTCATTATTTTTTGGAGAAATCAGTTTTCAGTTTGACAGTAAAGTTTGTTGGGGGGTTTTTGTCAAAGAGGCCAAATTTTGTTGATTATGATTTGTAAAAAAAAAAAATAATAATAATAAAATAAAATAAAAAAATAGGTACCGAAAAGTTATGCAAGTTGGTGAAAACATTTTAAATGAACTGCACTTGAAGAGTCACAGAGCTAAACGTATTTGCTCAGTTTTCAGAAAGACAAGAGTTTGTTTCAGGCAGTGATTCTTGACTATTCATTAAAAGTAGCTCTCATAGTTTCTCTGGCAGATCTTCTCACTTACAGCAAAACGCTTCTCTCAACTGTGAACAAATCTGCCAGTGAAACCGGCCGTCTGAGCAGAATTACTGACTTACAGTTACTTGTAGGTTAGTTGAGTTTTTCTACAAGTGCACTGAGAACTAGACAGACAATTCCTGGTAGTACTTTCTGTTTGTGCAGTGAAATGTAACATAATCCTTTGGCTTCACCTCAAACAGGTGGAACTTATAAACATTTTTTTTTTATTTTTTTTTTTACAAATTTCCCACAGAGTCTTTTAGCCCTTTGTGGCAAAACCAGCAGTTAGTTTTATAGGACTTCTTCCCGCACAGGTGCACAAAAATAAATCACTTAACATTAATCTTGAACAAACAGACATCCTAATCTGACACGAAACCACGTCCGATACCACAACAGTGAAAACATGTGTGAGGGGATCAAGTGCATTTTATTTTGCATGGATTTACGCGAGGCGTGTCTCGCGTTCAAGCCTTAATTTCACGCGGCTCGGCGCGGATTGCAGACGGCAGCCTGAAGCAAAACAGACAGTGTTGCAACTCCGGGGTCACCGCTCACTTTCACTTTTGGTTGGAGAGCGTCTGACGTAGCAGGCAGTGATGATGAAACTGTCTGGTCTCAGGGCAGACCCACCCACCCACACACACTCACTCACATGCCGCTGGAGGAGACAAAAACAAGGAGCAGGCGGAGATGGCGAGAGGGAAACCAGTTTTTATTAACGTTTCAGCGCAGAGGCGATCTGTGCCAGAGGCCAAACGGAGGTGTCGGCGCTGTAATCCCCGGGCAAAGTACACACAACGTATCAAGTCGCACAGTAGTAGTTTCAATAAAAACAAAAGGTCGGCTTTATTTCCCCCCGGTGTTTGCACAACCGCAGGTGAACACAGCAGTAAACCCCTTATGTGCTTCACATTTTATTACAACAAAGATACAATCAACTGATGAGCTCATTCATAAAAATAATAATAATAATAATAATAATAATAATAATAATAATAATAATAAAGAAAACATACAAACATACACCATAATCCAGTACGTAAGAAACAAATGTGTGCACCATGAGTGAAGAACCAATAATAATAATAATAATAATAATAATAATAATAATAATAATAATAATAATAAAAAGATTCATTCATCTCCCGTCTGGCCTTTTCACTTTGGCTTGTGTGCATCAGTCCGGTTGTAACATCAAACGAGTCTGAGATTAGTTTTCACTCCACAGGCACCGGCGCCAGATGAGCCGGCTCAGGGGTGGGTCGCCGGGTCGCCGGGTCCTCCTTCGCTGGAGGTGAAACCGTGGAGCGATCCGGCCGGACCGGCGCACAGGTAAAGCTTGCAGAGTGCAGAGCGGAGCTTCAGTGCACCGACAGCAAAAAAAAAATACATTCATTTGGTACAATCCAGCAGATCAAGATCAAGTACAACCAGGGAAGCGCCTCAGCAGTGCGGAGCTGATGAGCGTCCCTGTGGTTTCCCAGCTGCACAGTCAGAGAGCTTCTGCTGCTGCTTCATGTTATGCAAAAATTACAGAGTCAGTTATCGATTGGCATTCAAGTCGCCCTAAAGCAATAACACCAAAAAAAAAAACAACAACAAAAAAAAAAACAGTCCAGTTCCAGCTTTTGGAAATTGTTTCTCTTAGCTTACAGAAGAAACCAGCTGAGCAACGCGTTGGTCACGCAAGTGACATGAAACTGTCACCACAGCACCAAGAAACGGTGACATTCCTTGCTTTGTTTGAGTATTAAATAAGAATAATTATTATGGTAGTAATAATAGTAATAATACAAATAAACAAATGGCTGATAAATTAAGAATTAGCTTCATAACTTGTTTTCCCAGCCTTAAATATAAATGAACAAAGAAAGAAAACATAAACATTATTTAAAAAAAAATACAGAACAAGGCACTTGTTAAGGAGGTAAAATAGCTTTGTTTGTTTTGTTTTTTTTTTGTTTTGTTTTTTTAAAATCACAAATTAAGACTAAATGTCTTCAACTGAGATGCATAGATTTTCCTGCCGACAGTCAAACGATGAGGCTCAGCAGCTCCAGCTGCAACCAGACAACCAGACAGAGGAATCTCAGCAGGATTCAGTCCAACTCAGACTCTTCTCTTAATCCATCCAGATCCGGTCTTCTCCTCATCAGCGTTATTCATCTTTTTTTTTTTATTCTTTTTTTTTTTTTTTTTTTTTTTTTTTACTTTATCTACTCTGTGGACTGAGTCAATATTCACATTTATTCCCGAGCAGGTAGCTCAGGCCCATACTCACGTTGAACATCCGGAAGCCCTTTTGTGAGGAAAAGTGGAATCTGATTACATCTTCCGCCACCAGGTAGACGATACTGTGGAGCCCCCTGCAGACCATGTCTTGCGTTGCGTCCATGGCGATGGAGCTGACCGGGAGCGTGTGCTTCACCAGCAGCGTCAGATTCCCGCTGACGTTCGGCGCCTTGTCCATCTTCTCGTAGCAGCCGCGCATGTGCCAGACGTAGGGCCCCGTGCACCTGATGGTGACGTTGCCGTTGTTGTTCTGCAACTTGTTTCCGCTGGACGTCCTCAACTCCAGATGTGTGTTTGATCCCACCACTGGCAGATAAGAGAAAAAAAAATAATAATTCAAACAAAAATGACAAAAAAAAAAAAAAGTTGAAGCATTTGGTGAGGGGGGTTTGAAGGGGCCCCCACCCCTCAAATGTTTGAGTTTCGTTGAGAGTTGAGGTTTTGTTCTCACCTGAGTGCGCTTCAAACTGGATGTACACGGTGTCTTCTGGCTGCTTGGAGACAGAGAGAGAGAGACAGACGCATCAGAGACACGTGGAAGCCGTCTTCTGTTTTCTCCTGATGCTCAGAGGAAGAATGACTAACTTAAAAAAAAAAACAAAAAAAAAAACGAGAGCTGCAGAAAAGGTCACGCAGCGCAGCTCTGTGCGTGGACCCCTTGATGTCTCGTTTGAGACATCGAGCCTGTTTTTTTTTTTTGTTTGTTTGATTCCGTGGTTCAGCAATGCAGCGCGAAAATAAACATGTTGACAGAAACCAGGGAAAATTTCACAGTGGGTGATTAATACCAGTAGTGAGAGCAGTGTATCACAAATCAACAGCGCAGTGTAAAAGTGGAACAGATGTTAGTCACTGAACTCCTAAAAGCTGCGCAGAGGGTTTGACATGGCGCACAGAGCAGAAACTCCGCAGCAAACATGCTCATTTAGTCATGATCATGTGTTTCTTCATGTAACACCGACTTTGACTCATTCTGATTTCTGCAGGTCAACATGCAACGCATATGAGCCGCCTGCAAGGCGCGACCGTCCGTCACGTGACTTTTGAGTTAAAGCACAAACACTTTTCAATTTGTCAGTTTTTTGTTTTTTTTCTTTACAGATAAGTCTTAATCTGTCCCACAGTTTCTCAGTTCTGTTTTGCTTCTATGCACTTTTAGCGTGAAAAGAAAAGAGCAACCAGAGATTTCAGGCTGATTTCACAGGAAGGGGAGCTGCAGGATCAGTCCTTGAAATTTCACACACACATCCGCTTTTCCCCTGACTGACGAAAAAAAGTGCAGCTCATTAATGTCCAGCTCATTAATGTCCATCCCTATTTTATTTTTTAAATGCAAAAAAATATATAATATACATAAAGTAAATATCAAACATGCACATCCAGATTTTACATTTCTCTCTCTCTCTCTCTCTCTCTCTCTCTCTCTCTCTCTCTCTCTCTCTCTCTCTCTCTCTCTGTCTTTCTCTCTCTCTTTTATTTATAAGCTGAACTGCTTATTATCTTGCAACATCTAAGATCAACCTGTCCCTGCAGGAGCCTGAGAGGAAAACACACTTTCAGCTTGGCGACAACACTGAACGTCTCGCTGAACTCACCACGACCAGAGACTCCAGGTAAAGGTAGACGGTGACCAGCAGGCAGGCGACCACCAGCAGGTTCTGCACGGCCACCACGACCGCCAGCCTCCCGACTCTGCCGCTGCGTCGGACCGCGCGACCTCCCTCGGCATCCATCGTCCTCTGGTCGATCGGCGCTCTGAGCTCCCAGCCGGAGCCGCGGGGCGTTTTTAACTCGAGTGGGCTCGCGGGAAGGTGGGGAGTGACTGGAAAGAAGCCGCTCGTGATCGGCTGCTTTATTTTCCTGATCTCGAGTGGGCGGGGGCGAGTCGGGCGACATTCACGCAGATTCTCTCTCTCTCTCTCTCTCTCTCTCTCTCTCTCTCTCTCTCTCTCTCTCTCTCTCTCTCTCTCTCACACACACACACACACACACACACACACACACACACACACACACACACAAATAAACAAACACGCACGCATACAGTCGCTTCCGCGCGCGGGCGCGAGCTCTGAGGAGAATCGGGAGCGAAACCGGCGCACCGCGCGCTGATTGGTTGACAGTGCGCTCATGGCGCGCGGGCGAGGGGAGCGGAGGGGAGGTCGGCAGGGGGAGGGGGGGATCCTCGGTGGCACCACGCTGCCACTCAAGAAGACTGAAGCGAGTGAAACCGGCCACGTCACGCAGTCTTTGCGCTTCAATCACGGCCGGGTTCTCATCGGGAGGCAGATGTGAGGAAGCGAAGACCACACTGCTTGTTTCTAAGAAACCAGAGGCGCTTCACTCCAACTCTCTGCTGAACGGGTGAAGACGGTGGCCGTTTCGTTTGACGAACCCTGAAGCAGGTCAAAGGTCAATCTGATGCTCTGAGCGTCACGGAGTCTGGTTGGCTGGTCAGAAGTAGGTGAACTTGTCTCAAGGATGGAGGAGGCCATATTGGCACAGTCACACGGTTCAGTACAGAAGCTGAGCAGAACAGCTGCGTCATTTTGTCAGTCGAATCACATCCGCTTTTAGTCGTAAAGCACCAAGCCGCCGCAACGCCGAGAGACGTTAAATAGAGTTTCCTTTTAAGAATATTACAGAGAAAGATGTAATATTCTTAAAAGTTTAGAAGATGGTGGTTTCATCAAGCCTCGACCCCTCAGCGTCAGTTTGACGGGGTTGCTTCAACCTGCTTCCAATTTTGTCGCTTCATAACCACAAAGCGTTTTTATAGAAATGTTATTTCATAAACCGACAAACGGGACGTGGAAGAAGGTAATAAAGGTTTTAGAATAAGGTGTAATAAATGCAGTTTTAGGGAGTGTGTCCAAACGGGTCCTTGTGGTTTTACACATTTACACGCCTGACGTTTCGTTCGACTGAGGTGAGCTGTGAAACGACGTCTCAAAGCTCTGAGCATCTCAGAGTGTTGCTAAAGAAACGCATGCGATAAAGACAGCGGCGCTTCGGCTCCTGGTCACCATGGAGATCCACAACTCGGGTGGGAGATTCTGGCAACTGTGAGTTGTGCCCCTCCGTCCTCCACCCCAAATGTCACGTCTACAAGCCACACATTAACCACGCGAGAGACGCTGTGGCTAATGTTACCCTGACCCCACAGTGAAGCACGGCGGAGGCAGCGTCATGCCGTAAGGAGAAGAAAAGCGGGTCGGAGCTGATGGATGGAGTTAAACACGGAACAGTTGTGAACAGAAAAACCGTTGAAAATCAGAAAAGTGTTTGCACTCTCCACCCGCTCTGATCAACCTTCAGTCAGCTTTGCTTTAAACGAGGCAAAATCGTAAGTCCTCAAGCTACGCTGACGCATTCTAGAAGACCTTTGGGATTCGTCTCTATCAGCCGAGATAAAAATGACTGTCATGTTTTCACTTGCTAAGAAAATAAAAACTGGACTTTTTTTTCCCCCTCTGTTCCCCTTCAAAGTGATTCTGTACTTCGGATGATCCTGCAGGGAGGTTCGATGGAAACCTGTAATGTCAGCTGATTCATCCGTCTCCTCGGCAGGGATTGTCAAGCACTCCCCCTCCAATGAAGCTACAGAAAGCAAAAGGACGTTCGGCGTGTGAACATTCCCAACATGTAACCCGTCCTGACATGACGTGGCCTCCTCCCCGGAGTCTCCTGCAGCTGAACTTTTTGGTGCAGCGCAGCGGAAGTTGCGCTGATATTTGCCCTGAATTGTCGCGAATTGCATTTCCAATGCTTCGCTTTCACTTGGTTACAACGAAAACGCTCAACGCTCTCTGCTGACATCTGGAAGGGCGCTATGAATCAGTCAGAATGTTTGAAATAGGTCAGCCCGTACAGAAACGTACGTAACGACATAACGCTTGTGTACGTTTGTGTCCTTCGCTGCTGCCAGGACGCATAAATATTTTGAGCAGACATTCCACTGGTGGGGTTTTCCCTGTCCTTCTGCGCTGTATGTGCTTGTAAACCACCTAAGCCAAGAGTTTACCAAGCCAAGAGTTCAACCTGAAATGGAGAACTTCTAGAGCACCCCTTTCCCTCGATGCAGGCCGCGCCCCTTGAAATGTTGCTTGGGTTTCGAGGCAAAAGAGGGTTAAAGGAGATAAAGGACGTTCTTTTAAACTACGACACGCTAAGTTCAGAATGACAGTCTTCACTTTAGCTTGGTCACACCGAGCAAAACAACAACAACGACAAACAAACTAAAGAAAAACATTTGACTGTATAAAGTCCAAACGTCGAGAGTTATTAGTTTTGGACGATCGTATATTCAAAACTTGAGGAAGTCAGTACTTGCCTCTGAAATCTGCTCTAATTGAATTTTGAACACTTCATAAATTCCAGTATGCGGGAATAAAAAGAAACTGTGACTGTCGTTTAAAAAATAAATTCAAAATGGAGGCAAGAGGCGGTTTTGGTAACATGCGGTGTTTTTGATTTACCACCATTAGCGCCAGTCCTCCCCCATTTCCTGCCTGATTACTGTGAATACAGGCCAGTGGAGCAGAGGCAGTAAACGTTGTTTAAGCCGTTGTGACGCATCCAGAATGTTTCTTTGTGACCGCAGTACACTGCATGACCTTTTGATAAAAATGCATTTGTTGTTTTTTTTAAAGGTTTTTTGACTCCAGTTGCCTTTAACTGAAAGAAACTTGACAGGAAAGAGGGTCGAGCTCTTTCCCATCCTCAATATGGACTGAGGCCAATATTGGCCAATATTAGTCAATATTGGCCAATATTAGTCAATATTGGCCAATATTAGTCAATATTGGCC